>PVIH01023858.1:0-23943 GCA_004025045.1 Sigmodon hispidus
GCGGAACCGGAAGCAGTGTGAGGTCAACTCTCCCTCCCAGGCCAGAATACAGGCGCTGAAGCCCGCCGAGCCCTCCTCACCTCTGGTCAGGGTTCGAATCCACCCCTCAGAGACCCCTGCAGTTGGTTTGCTCAGTTCACTCAGTTCAGGGTCGCAGTAGGGCTCCTAGTAGATTCCCTGAGCAGCAGGAGCTGCGGGTGTGGCCAGGTGCAGAGTTCAGCTGCCCCTGCTCCAGAGTGCACTGGGACGCCGCAGAGAGCACAGGTCCGAAACCTGATTTTCAATTACAGTGGAGAATTTAGTGGAAAGGTGAGGGTAGGACCACTGAACAACAAAGTAGAACTAGAGGTATTGAAATTTCCTAAGATCAACTTCTTGGAGAGGGTGATTATACTAATGTACAAAGATACTCTATGTATGATGATCACATCTTGGCTCTATACTGTACAGCAGTTTTGAATGTTTTGGACATAATTGAAGAAGTCAAAAAGAAAACTGAGTCATTTACTAAAGCTTTACAGAATCCAAAGAAAATTTAACTGATTTTTTACAAAAATTGACTTCAGCTGTAAATAGTATGATACCAAACCCAGAAGCTAGACAAATACTAATAGAATGTTTGGCTTTTGAACATGCTAATTCACAATGCAAAAGGCTAATTTGTCCTTTAAAGGCAAGACCAGCATCCATTGATAAATAGATATGAGATACAGACAATATTGAATCCCATAATGATGATGATAATTGGATAATTTTAAAAGGCTTGAAGAAAAATCAAAATGTCAGATGTCTTCATTGTGCTAAACAAGGTCACTTTAAAAAGGTATTGTATACAGAGCATTTATAGAAACAATGTTTTCCCCTTAGGAATAATCCAAATAGAAAGCCCTGCCTGCTAAAGTATAAAGAAGGTGTAGCAAAGACCAAGATCAACAAGGGACAGATAAGGTACCTTTAGCCATTGGGAATGCCTTGGGAGGCTTCTCACAGGCTTCTATGTTAAATTTGGTTTAGTCATTCCCTGTAGCCATGGGGTAAACTCTTCCCCATTAAAGGACCTAATGCCAATTGCAAAAAAAAAAAAAAAAAAATATTTCTCTGAATGATAAAATAGCTTTAGAAGATAAAGCAAAAATTTTAGGAGAAAACATAAGGCAAATATTTTGGCAAACTTCTACAAATGATCAAAGAACAAAGTTAAAAATAAAAATAAATGATATTATAATTGAAGGCCTATTAGACACAGGGAAAGATATAACAATAATTGTGCCAGATTCTTGGCATCAAAATTATAACTTCAGGAGCTCAATGTTCAGCTTTTAGAAACTGAAACTTTATCTTGGGTAAAGCAAATCATGAAATAGGTTGAATGTACAGGGCAGAATGGCAGAGAGAAAAATTAAAGCCATATGTGGCTAACATAGCAATAAATTTGTGAAGATGTGATTTGTTACAAACAATGGAATATTACAATTAACATTTCTCCAATCTCAGAAACAAATGATAAACTAACATATGTATCTGGGGAAAATATTAAAAGGTATTATAAAGAACATTCAACAAAAATTTAGGTTGTACATACACAGGGCACAACAGGTGCTGATCTTTCAAAATTACTAATAGCCATACCTGAAAAACCTTTCTGAGTGCAATAATGGCCTATGACATCAGAACAATTGCAAGATTTAGAACAGCTGGTAGAGGAGCTGCTAACTGCTCAGCATACTGAGGAATGGGCCCCAGTCCTTAGAATTCTCCTATATTTGTTATTAAGAAGAAATCTGGAAAATGGAGAATGGTAACAGATCCAAGAGCTATTAGTAAGGTAATTCAGTAGATGTTCTCTTTACAAACTGGATTCTGTTGCCTTTTCTATTATGAAAACAATATTTTTTATTTTAGTTTTTGAAGAACTGAATATAAAACAAATTACCTTCATGTTGCCTACTTATAATAATCTTCAGTCTGTTAAAAGATATCAGTGGAAAAAGCAGTGTGTGAGACAGGCAGAGGATGAAAGCACAAAGCTACCTGGAGGCTGAGCTGACCTGTGGTAAGGGGTTAACTCTGGCAGTGGTTGACAACAAAGGATGTCAAACAGCCTAACCATTTGCCAATATTTTATACAACAGTCCATGGAAATAATTTATAATCAGCTTCCTCAATCTATAATTTACCATTATACAAATGATATCTTACTGGCTGATTCAAATGTAGATAGATATCTTAGAGAAAATACTTGAAAAAGTAAAGAAAATTTTGTTTTGTTGCGAATTACAAATTGCTCCTATTAAAAAAAAAAGAGGATATTCTACTAATTATCTAGAATATAAAATAGGTTTACAAAAAATTCAACCCCTAAAGCTACAATCAGGAGAGATCAATTGTGGACTCTCAAACATTGCTGGGAGTTATTACCTGTCTACTACCCAAAATTAGATTAACAACTCAAAAAGTGAGTAATTTATTTCACAGCTTACAAGATGACAAGGGCTTAAATAGTCTAAGAAAATTATCAACTGATGCTTAAAGAGAATTGACTTTGGTAGAAAAGAAATTACAGAATGTGTATGTGGATTATGTGGATCTGAAGACTGATTGCATTGTGGTTATTTTACCCTCTTCAAATTCCCCCATGGGAATTCAAATGCATAGAGAAGATAATATCATAGAATTGATATTTTATCACAAAACAGAGTAATAATTTAAAGACCTATGTAGGAAAGCTGTCTTAGTTTATTCTAAAAAGAAAAATGAGAAAAATTAAAACTATGTTACTTAGCAGAAACGAACTCAACAAAAATTATAGTACCTTTTATTAATGCTAAAATTTTCTCTTTATGGGCAGAAAATAAACTTTGGCAAAGTGCTCATAGTAATTTTTGAAAGAGATTAACAACAAATATCCCCAAAACAAGAACATTTAGTTTATAAAGAGAACTAAGTATATTCTTCTTCTACACACTGTATAAGGAATGCCAATTTCTGGAATTCCTACATTCTATACTAATGCAAACAAATCAGAAAATACAGGTTGTAAGTCAGAAAATTTAAGTAAATGAGCTCAAAGCCTTTATTATTCTATTCAAAAGTCAAAATTATATGCTATTTTCATGATATTATTGAGTTTTTGAGAATCTCTTAAAATAGTCACTGATCCAAATATGCAGAAAGAGTTCTTTTTACATATTGAAACTTCTACATTTATTTCAAATGATTTAGAATTGACTTTGATATTTGTTCAGTTACCAAAAATAATCAGAAATAGAAACTGTCTCATATATAAAACATATAACAGATCCCATACAGGTCTACCATGGCTTCTGTTACAAAGCAATTATGAAATTGAACAATTATTGGTAGAATATATGTTAGAAACCTCAGAATTCTATTTTACAAACACATTAATAGCAAGGGTTTGAAAAAGATTTTTTCCATCACTTGGCAACAAGCCAAGGAAATTATAAGACAATTTCCTACTTGTTCTGTGTATAGCCAAACTCCACTACCTGCAGGTAACAACCCAAAGGGTACTCAAAAAATAAAATATGGCAATTAGGTGTGTTTTATTTTGCAGAGCATGAAAAATTAAAATATGTACATCATACCATACATTCATCACTTCAGTGGGTAATTGCTTTGTTCTGAGTTCTGAGAAGAATGATTCTGTAATAACACATTTGTTAGAAGTTAAGGCCATCATGGGGATACCTGTATAAATTAAAACTGGCAATGCTCTAGCATATATCACAAGAATAATGAAAGTTTTTATATATTATAATTTAAAGTATATTATAGGTCTACCATACTATCTTACAGAGCAAACAGTTATAGCAATATCTAATTGAACTATGGAAGCTATGCTTAATAAACAGAAAGGGGTAATAGAGATAGATTGTGCAATGCTTTGTTAACTTGAAATTTTTAAATGCCAAGGAGAAAGAAATGATAGCTGTGAAGAGACATTGAGTTATGGGAAAAAAACTTTCTGAATTTAATCAGCCTGTATAACTTAAAGATATGTTGGCCCTAGAATGAAATCCAGGATATGTGTTGTGTTGGGGAAGAGGTTTTGCTTTTGTTTCCACAGGATAACAAAAGTTATTGATACCATCAAATTTATAAAGATTATATTTGAACAAGAGAGACCTCTTGATTAGAAGAGCTGATAGTTCATCAACCAGCATGATCACTCAATCTAAACTAACTCATAAAATTAACTAATGCTTAACATCTGATCAGATATAAGTTGGCAAAAGGAAACCACACCAAAGTCAGGGTTGGAGCAGAGTTTGCTTTTGTCTGTCAAGGAGAATAAGGCATCCAGCTAAGGAATTTGAAGACCACTGGACAAATGAGACATTTAAAGAAAAAAGATGAATCATCTAGAAAAAATGTCCCAAGAAAAATAATTAATTGGCCTATTGGTATATCAGATTTCCAATAGAATAAAATTTCATAAATTTTCCTAAATGTTTGTTGCTGTTGTTTTCTACAAACATATAATACAAATGGTCTTTTTGTAGTCCCAGTTCAATTATAAATTTTGTTGACTTTGGAGTTGGAGCATGGCTCTCTTCTTCTCCAAACCCAAGCATGCTTGATAAAGGAAAAGCCAAAATCTCTGTCTCATGTCAGAAGAGCCACTTGGTATGGGATAGAAGAAAACCCCAAATTAAGGGACTACTCTATTGCTTGATCTTTTGGTTTCATTTTGACTCTTTAAACCTTTCCTTAAGCCATAAATATTATCTCAAAATTTGTAAGATTAATATATACATATATTAAACATTTTATCATAATATTAATGGTCTTATAGTATACTAATTCTAGAAAAAAGGCTTCATTTAGATTCCTGTATATGATTTTAAGTTTGAGTCTCTATCAGGTAACTAGGAGTTAAGTTTTTGTACTCTGGATGTACATAACAAAAAACCCCTGATCTTTGAACTTCTTGAGATCTGCTGCATATGACATTTAAAATGTTTTTTTTTTTCCTGCAGTGAACTGTGACCATGTCTAACAGTGACCTTTGAAGTCTTTAAAAGGAGACTGGGGCCCCATAACGATGATGCCACCTGCATTTTGCTAACACTACTAAGCATACAAACACTACCCAGTGTAGTGAAATTCAGGTATTACCCCAGGAAGTGTTAGTGACCTAGGCAAATCCTAGTGACCTCAGAAGATCCAGCCCCCATGGGGCATGGCCAGGATCCATCAAGATCCAGGAACATCGACTTGCCTTCCTATTTGGTTCTGCTTTCTTTGGGAGAAGATTGAACATCCAATGTGGAAGTTTCAACTCTCCTAGAATTACACTAAAGATATCTTGTATCAAAACTAATATTCCAATGTGAGTTAAAGCCAGTGCTGCCATCTTAGACTGTCCCTGGTCCAGCTACTCAGCATCCAGGCCATGCTCAGCATCACTGGCCCCAGTCTTCCACGTGGTTGCTCTCTCCCCAGTCCCTGGCTTGGCTAGTATATGGCCTGGCATCCACCACAGCACTCCACAACTCAGAGATTGTCTTTGTACTACAAACTGCTAGAACAATTTCAAGGTGGCTAGCTGATATGGTCCAACCTCACAGACTCCTCTATTCAGGACTTGAGATAAGCCCTGCACTTTCCCATTACACGGAGACGGGACAACAAATGATACAGCTAGCTGTCCCTGGATTAACAATTACCACAATTTTTTCAGGCTCTGCTAAAGATGCCATCACCCCAGATAACAAGAACTAATTTTAAGAACAAGAGACCCACATTCCCAAGAGGTAGGGTGAGCAGCTTCTGGTAATCCAATGGGTTATGTATATTTGTCATCATTAAAAAGGGTTGGTTACAAGTTGATAAAGATGAAGAAAAAAACTTAACAAAGGACATTAGATTTAAGAATCTTGTTCTGAAAAGAAATATGAGGGGATATGGAAGTGATAGGGTAAAGGTAGATTATTGAATCTACTTTTAAACTAAAAAAAAGCAAATATTAGTCTTAAATATTTTACATTGATATAGATTTTTCTGTATTAATATGAATTTGAGGTTTTTTTATATTGTACATATTTATACTCTTGTTTTAAGATATTTTTGTATATTGACACAAACTTAAGGTTATTTTTGTTAGAACATATTGCACATATGTCTCTACTTTTGTTCAAAGTATTGCATCTATATAGCTCATTTAACAATATAATGTAAATTTCAAGTCCTTGAAAGTTATCACAAACTATTTAGAATAATAAACAAATACAAGTTAGTATTTAGCCACCTATGACAATCAAACTTGTAGTCATGTTAGGTATGTTTTCAAGATCAAACATATATTTTAGATATACAGGTGGTCTTCAAACATTTCAGCAATCTATTGAATATGGCATATAAGATATTTTAATAACACAGGGTTTTTATGACAATGAGACATCTATGCTCCTGGCAGCATCAATCTACTTCAGAGAAGATGATGGGCACTGAGAAACTCCATATGGAACTGACTTTCTTTGTAAAAAAAAAAAAAAAAAAAAAAGTTAGCTAAAGTTGACCTTGCCTCAACTGCTGGCAGTCACTATCCAAGCTGGACAAGCAAAAGAGAAAAGAAAGCAACTACTGAACTTTGCCAAGATAAGGTGGAACACTCCTTCAAATTTCCTACTTCACAGAAAAGTCTGTCAGATATTCTAGGTCCCAGCATTATAGAAGAACCCAGGGTGACTATCTAGGCAGCCAGCTACTTCTGTCATTTCTTAGTTTTGGAAGTTGCTTGCTTCGTACTTCCTGTTTACTCAGGTAATATATTCTTCTCAATCTCTGGTGGAGTTGAAGACAAGATGGTTATAGTTTTGCTTGTTAGCAAGTTCAGAAAAGAAACAAACTAAAAATATTAAAGTGTATAAGGTTGAAAGACATAAAATAGTTTTGGATTAGTAATACAAGTTATGATAGAAAGTAAATTAGGCACAAAACTTTGGATTCAGTAAGATAGGGCCAATAATAAAGTCAAATGCAAATGGACTGGACATTGTTAATGTAATTCTTGCCTGTATATATTTGCATATAGTTATTATGCTTATTGTATATAATTATCCTATGTTAATGAAAACCTTCACTGTTTATTTAGACAAAAAGGGGGAAATCTTATGTAACATTTTGTTCGTCTTCTGACAAATAAAGCTTGCTTGTAGTCAGAGGATAAAGCTAGGCACCTAAATTAACCATAGAGGTTTGGAGGACTGTAGACAGAAAGGAGACAAGAAGCAGCAAGGTGGAGTAGAGAGAGGCTCTCAGCCCTTTTGGATAGAAGAATGGCAGAGGTGACTCAAGACTGCTCACTATTTCTCTGATCTTTCAAGTTCTAGTCCTGATATTTGACTCCTGCTTTTTGTATTGTTAAAGATTATAAGAAAAATTTCACCCACGTCTTGGTTGGTTTAAAGCATTGTTGATAGTCCACCGCACAGCTTCCAAGTGGGATATGTCTAGTAATGAACACATTCCTTCATTCTGATTTTATGTTAGTGTTGGAAATTTCATCTATTATTCCTCTTCAGAGAGACTTTGACCATGGCAAAGTAGAGGTTCTGGCAAAGTTCAGAAAACCACACATCTAGCACGCATTTTCTTTAGGCAAAATTCACGTCATACAAAAGGTCACAAGCTATGACCCCTGCCCTTCCTCTGTGTCCATAAATATGTCACTTCTGTGCTTCTCAGAATCAGAGAGAGATTTTTCATGTTTTCCAGACCTTGGTCAGTGAGTAGTTATAGAAGAACTATCCCTTTACTTTTTCCTTTTTTTGTGTGTATGATTCAAGAAAATAAAATCTTTGAGCATGGCAGGGGGCAGGATGAGGCAGTTATGAGTACAGGTCAGAACAAATGAATCAGAACATTCTGGAAAGCCCGAAAATCATGCTGGGCCATGGTTGCATATGAATTTAATCCCAGCACTCAGAAGCTAGAGGCAGATGGATTTTTGTGAGTTCAAGGCCAACTTGGTCTACAGAGTGAGTTCCAGGAAGCCAGGACTACACAAAGAAACCCTATAAAAAATAAGGTTTAGAGGAAAATCCAAGGGCTGCCTCCTTCTGAGGTGTTTATTCAGAAAATCCCTGAAGTCCCCTGAACAAGGCAGGCAATGGTCACCACTGGTGATTGCCCATGTGAACTATATATCCAGGCCCTATTTCTGAAGATGCCATGTTCTCTGACTACAGATCATAGAAAAATCATGCCAGACTGAAATGAAAACTTATTTCCTGCTGACCAGCCTTCACAGTGCCAAAATATGCTGTGCAGCCAGGTGAGGGAGAATTCTCACTAACACTGTTACTCTGCTGTGGCCTGCATGCTGTACTACCCACCAGCCAGGCAACATGTTCCCACTGGTATAACAGTAGAAATTTGGTTTTGGTGACAGTCCATCACTTTCTGATTAGGTGCAAAGTCCATTTCACAGCAGGAAATTTACATCTGGTACTGTAAACTGGTGGAAAGCCCATGGCTGGGGAGGTCATAGGCCCTAGTGTGAAAACCTCTGATGCCATTTTGCTAAGTGGACATGGTAGGCCCAGAAAATTGTCCTCTATATCATGTGCATATGCCCATTGATTGGAGCTGGTGTCAGCTTTGGTCAAAGAAGGTTCTTTTTTTGCTGTAGGCAGCAGTGAATACATAGACTCAGACTCATAAGGGTCTAAGTGCTGAGGATAAGTGACCTCTGAGTTCTCAGTCATAAATAGGACATACACATCACTCCCTCTGAGAACACTATGGAAGACAGAAAAGATGTCAGAGCCAGAGGACAGATAAGAGTGACATTTCCATAGCTGTCTCCAGACATTGTATGGCCAAAATATTCTTGAACCTGTACAGTACTAGGCCCCATGATGAAGAATAGATGGGTTCATGGAGCCCCATTCTTCCTGAGGATTTATAGGTAGTTAATAGTAGCAAGTAAATCTGTAGGCAATTAGTAATTGATGGGAGGGGGACATTTTCTTCATTGGTGTAGCAATTGGTGTGGGGCTGTGGTCTTGTAAATAACCCGTAACTATGTTGCTGTAAGTAACCCGAATGAAACACGTTGAGTCTCTCTCTCTGTGTGTAGGCCTGTGTGTCTGTATGGATGGGGGTAGATAGACAGAATATATAATATATACAACATTATATATTATATATTTGTATATATTTTGTATGTGTATATATTATACCACATATATATATATATACATATGAGAAAAAAGTTGGGTATTAGGAAAGGGTGAACGAGAAAAGGCAGAGGGACAAAGTATGGAGAATGGGGATGAATATAATTGTGATTGAAATGCATTATCTGCATATACATATAGAATATATACTTTATATAGTCTATAATCCTGGGAAGCAAAGAAAGTATAAACATTAAATTATCTTTTAAAAACAAGTTTACAAAAAAATAGAACCCTGAAAACAAAGTTGCTAAATGATACTAATCTAACAACACTTCCGAAGAGGCCTAACCTTCTGTACGTCAGGGTTCATTACCAATAAAAATAAAATATATTAGAACATTAACTCAACATGATAAAATGCTATCAGAGGTATGTTTCTGATAGTGACAGGCAGGTCTCAATCAGTCACTACAGTGTGATAATTGTTATGTTACCAAAATAGTAAACTCATGCCCCACGGCAGATGCCCCACTTCCCAATGAGACATAAGGGGCCTGAAGAACAGTAGAGAAACTTTGTGTGCTGTGACAGGAACACTGCTCTGATATAATGACACTGAGTACAGGGCCGTACCTACCTGGGGACATAATAAAAACCTCACTTTCTCTTTATCATTTAAGTAGCCCTTGGGATCTTCTTTGTATTTAAGTGTAAGAATAAAGCTCCCAACCCTTGGCTTTGTTCCTGTCTCTGATAAAGTTGATGAATCTATGTGGCCAGTCACACTGTGCAGAGACTTCAGAGTGGCTGGGCTGGCAGGAAGCATCATCAGGTTATACTCTGCACTTTCGTTCAGTTTTCTTTTAAAGGTGAAAATAAAAATTGGCCTCTTGAAAGATAACTTTTTAGTTTGTTGCTAGATGGATTTTTCAAGTTTAACTTGTGACTTCTGGCAGGGCCCAAGCTGAACATTGGTTGTGAAGGGGCCTTGTGGAGCCCATGTTTAGGGGAAACTTTTTGATCCAAACCTTAGAACTGTCTCAGACTGTGTGCACAGAGGGTGTGTGCCAGCCTAGTGTTAATTAGTGAGGGAAGAGGAAATGCCAATGATAATGTTTGGAGTTCACTTTGTAACTAGAGAGAAGGTGGGCACAGAGTACTGAACTGTGATATTATCATATGTGTTAGCATTTTCATGTTAGAATACCTTCCATGTGTCATGCAACCATGCAGCCAGGTGGAGAAACGGACTCAGAGAAGAGCCTGGGCCAGGGTCCCACTGCTCCCCTCTATGAACCTCAACTTTCTCTTCTGAAATATAGGAATAGGGCTCAGACATGTATTTTACTACTCCTGTTGGACAGTACATTTTCCTGGCTGTACATCTCTGCATTGGCCGCAAGAACATACTCCACCATCCACCAGCCCTCATTGCTTCTTAGTCCACAGTCAACCAAACTGGCACTTTCTTCAATCCTGTGTATCAATTTTATTCTAATGGCTTTCAATTTTAAAAGCAGTTTGACTATTACATATCTAGATGTGTCTTTTATTATTATTATTATTTGTTCTGCTTCAGCTTTGTTGTGTTTCTTCAACCTGTAAGTGTGTCTCTTTCCCTGAATTTGGGGGACATTTCAGCTAATATTTGATTTGGGTTTTTGCTTTCTTTCAGCTCTTTCTGTCCTCCCTCTGCTCTCCCTATTTCTCTTCCTCCCTCTCTCTCTCTCTCTCTCTCTCTCTCTCTCTCTCTCTCTCTCTCTCACACACACACACACACACACACACACACACACACACACACACACACACAAAACATCCTTCCGAGGCTACACTTTCACACAAGTTACGTTTTTCTTTTCTTTTTTTAAGATTTATTTATTATGTATATAATATACAAAAGAGAGCACCAGATGTCATTACAGATGGTTGTGAGCCACCATGTGGGTGCTGGGAATTGAACTCAGGTCCTCTGGAAGAACAGTGAGTGCTCTTAACCTCTGAGTCATCTCTCCAGGCCCGACGATTTTTCTTTTTTGATAATCTACATGTCTTTGGGACTTTTTTCATCCTTCAACTTTTATTCACAGAATCTTCAACTGGAAATTTCTCTCTAAATATTTTCTTCTTCTTGATCTCTCCCTTTGTCTTTACATTCTGATTAAGCCATTGAGTGCACTAGAATTACAGGCTGATTGCCACTCGTTCAAAATGTTAAGAACATGAATGTTTGGGGCTTTGGTTTTCTTGGAATATTTGCATATGCATAATGAGATTGCTTGGGGATAAGACTCAAATTTCACACACAAATTCTATTTATGTTTCATACATACCTAACTACACTTAGCCTGAAGGTAATTTTATACATATTTAAAAATAATATTAGGCATCCAACAAGGTTCGTGGTGTGGAATTTTCCACCCAGAGTCTCATACCTGTGCTCAGAAAGTTTCTGACTTCGAGGAAGCCCATCTTTTGTGTTTTCCCACTAGGGATGCTCAGCCTGTGTTGTTGTTGGTTTTTTTTTTTAATATATAATTTTTAATCTCACTCTGCAGTCTCCCCTCCCTTCCCTCATGACTGGGAGCATACTTCACCAGCCTGTGTCTAACTCCAAATGTGCATCTGATCTCTTCGGTCAGGACCCTCTGAGGCTGTTTGCCAGTGACTATTTTTTGGCTCACACTTTTACATTCTTTGTTTTTCTGATAATTTTGAATTTTAGGCTGGACATAATTCTAAGAGTTGCTTTTCTTTTTAGAAGTAGAAGAAGGCTCTACCTGCAGAGGGAGACCCCTGTCTACAGGCTCAGGGACAGCTGCAGCTTGGTTGTTTCCTCAGCCTGTGTCCACCTGAAGGCAGCTGCTTCCTAGCTGGGTTCTCAGGTTCTAATCCTCCCCTGTTGCCATTTATCTCCAACATATCAGCTGAGGAATATCCCCAGAGCACAGAACGGCTTGACCCTTCCTTTTTTTTTCCTGGCCTGGTGTGCCAAACTCCGGGAATTCCTTTCTCCTATAGAATAAAGCAATCTTGTTGACAGACAGCAGTGTGCAGTCAGGGTAGACCACTCTTGACATTCTTACCTCTTCCCCCTTCCTAATCTCCAAATATCCAGCTCCTGTAAGTGATATCCACCACAGGACCCTTGTGTGGCTCATCTCTCTGCTCATTTCCCATAGTCCATCTCTGACCTTTTGACTTCAATGTAGCATCATGACCCTAGGACGTCCTTTCTGACCTACGGTAACAAGGTTAAATCCCTGTCTACATGAAGTCTCCCTGGAGTCTCAGCATCCTCCCTTGCAGAAGTTCACCTTGATGAAGCTCTCCACTAACTTTCCACAATTTCTAACTCCCTGTTACACTTGGCTCAGATGACAGTCCCCAGATTTGTCACAAACCAAACCTCCATCAATTCTTAGTGAGAAGGTGGACAGTCAGGGGCTTGGCCTCAGTGAACTTTCCCCATCTCCCAGTTATCAGCACATGTTCCTGTAAGAGTATTGCCTAGACCCTTGGGGATGGTTTATTTTAGACAGAACCACTCATTGCAAGGAACAGGGCCCAAATCCCATGAGCATCTTTGCTACAATATAGAGAAAAGACTGCCTGATGATGAAGTCATCACAGAGCAAAGGAAAGAGAAGAGCTGGATGCAGTTAGGGCCTGGCCCTCCAGGAATGAAGCGCGCACCCCTCCCATAGTTTCAGTGTCAATGTTACCTCCCTCTGCCTTCAAACTTAGAACAGTAGCTCCACAGCAATAAATATCTGAGTCCATCCCTTCACGTTTCCAAGGTAACCAAAAGAAGAACTAAAAATACAATAACATTGGCAGAAAGGGAGACGTCTGGCAGAAGCAAGTCATAGGCTCACCCATCATGGCGGGCAGCTAGGAGGCAATGATGCAAACACAGGATTTAGTGTTATGAGGAAAGCGACGGGGGAAAAAAGGGGAGACAGTTGCCCAAAGCACAATAGATCACCTCTGAGGAGAAAGACTCAGGGCACAGAAGGGTTCAAGAGGCCACTATTTCTCATTATCAGTCTCTCTGTCCTGTTGGTTTTAACACCATATGCATGAGCCTTTTTGCATAATCAAATCTGCAGTCACGTAAATCAGGAGCATAACACAATTTAAGTTCCTGAAATCGACTTGGCTGAAAGAGCCCATTTACTTTTTGTTTTATAAAAATAATACTTCACACTCATAACTAAGAATGCTAAACATGAAGAGCCACATAACTTTTAACTTATTGAAGTGTTTGCATAGTCGCTTCTTAAAAATGGAGCCTGTTCTCTGGAGTCTAAAGAAAGAATGGGCTGGGGAGAGGGGACCCTGTGGGGAGGAACAGGGTTGGGTGCCAGAGACTGGGCTTGATTATCCAACAAGGTCATCTAAGATTCTGTTGCCTGGCAAGCCCTTCTGTGCCCTACAGAAAGGTTCTCAGTGCCCTGGGGCTGGTAGTCTTGAACAGTAGATGGGCATTCCTAGCGGTGGTAAAAATTAAAGGTGGTCAGACCCTTCTATTCTGTTCTGGCCTCTTCTCAAAAGAACCAGGCAGGCCCTGGTAGGGCTCACCCACTCTCTGCCTTGCCAGCAGCTATCTGAGCAGTAACTCACAATGGGGACAGACCATAGCAATAACAGCTACATTGGTGCAGTGAGGTAAGGGCCACAGCTAGTGGAGGGAACACTGTCTTCTCAATTTCCCCAAGTCAAAGTAGCCTTCCCAGTCTACTCTCATTGACCTCCAACCTGCCCTCCCACACACAGCCTGCCCTCTCTCCCATGGCTGGCCCTGTGTCCTCTGGAGCAAAAGAGAGGCCCTTCCTTCCCAGAGTCTTCAACTTGAAGTTGTGTGACTCCAGGAGGGAGTGTTACTATGAACATGGAGACCATAGCAACCCTGTTCAGTCCTACATCCTTAGCACACAGCACAGTGCAGGGTCCAAGCGGACAGTTAGATAAATTGAGGAAGTCATATCATCTAATATTCTGATTTTCTGTCTCTGTAAATCTCAATGTTTACATTTTAACTTGTTACCAAGGATCTCAATCCCAAAAGGTTCACAGAGCCAGGCAGGAGCACCTTGTGATAAATAGGATGAAATGCGCATGAATATTTGAGACATCAGTCGACAGACAGCAGCCAGAGCCGGTACTTCCAACCCGAAGATGCTGGCTGCAACCACAGTGTCATCTCTGCCACCTGCCCCGACCAGCAGGTCCTGGGACTGTCCCCTTTCTCCCCTGCCTCAACTCTTTCTCCTCCCCAGAAAGGGTACCCCTTGCTGTGTGAAACAGTCCCAGGCTTCAAGGTCTTTATCCTGTGATTCCCATACCTAAGCCAAATACCGTCAGTTCCCACACAGCAGCACTCAGGGAAGACTCTGATTGGATCAACACTGGCTATATACCTGCCCTGCAAGTACTGGTTACTTAAGGGCATTGCTTCTTCACCACAAGTGTGTTTCCCTATCTTGTGTACTGGTAAGGAGCAGTAGGCCTACATAGTCTTATGCTCACAGAGTTGCTGGCCCCACCTACCTTGGCCCAAGTGCACAAATAACGCAATTGTAAAGTCTATGATAACCACACAGATCTCCAAGATAGGCTTGGGCCTCCTGTAGAAGGTAGCTAAATACAGTGCCCATCAGCCAGGAGTGGCTATTGGAAGAGAAGGAAGGCTAGGGACCTAGGTGAGGGAGGTGGAAGCCAGGACTCCATCCCTGACAGCCCCGTGGCCCTGGCCCAGGAAATGCCTTTTTGCTCTGTGAATTCTTCTAAATGGCTTATGAAGCTGAAGACGGGAGGACCCCATAGAAGTAGGTACTGTAGAATAACCCAGGGGTGGGTAAAGTTGTTTATCCTTGCTTGTCAATCAAACAGATGTCTGTGAATATGACAGGCACATGACAAGACAATCTAATGGTTGCTGCCTTCAGGCTGATGCACCAATTGTGTGACTTCTACCCTCACACATTCAGCAGGAAGAGACACTGCTGGCAGCAGACAGATGGGTTAACATTGGGGTGTCTCCAGGTTCCCAGTGATGTCCCCCAGGCATCTACCCATCTCCCAGCCCTCATCCCATGGGTCCCCTCAGCTGAAGACACACAGGTGGGGCCTGAAGGACATTTCAATGGCACTCAGGGGCCTTCATGAGTCATGCAGGTTGTCATGGGTGTCAAAATATTATGATCTCCCTGGAAGAAGTGACAGCAGAGTCAGGTAGAATTATATATTTCTTAGCATCTTGACTCTGTCGCCATGGAGACATGTCTGCCTTCTCTGCAGGGTCATCCTTTGGCTAGGGAAAGAAGCTGGGACCCTGTCCTCAACAGTCACTCTTACTTAGACAAAACTGCAGCGAAACAGAAATAAAAAGAACAGAAAACAACCCCAGCTGTAGTGGGAATGAATTCTCACAGGTCTGCATGGGTTTTAATTACATTTGTGATTTATTTTTTAACCTGTGTTAATTCCTGAGAAGCCATCCTTACAATCGACAGTTATAACCAGAATTTCCTGGTGCCTGGCTGTCAGCCTCCACACCCCAAGCAGCTCCTATCCCTGGAAGCGATTGGGTTTGTGTTAAGAGTCTGAGGCAAGTCCTCATACTACACTGGAATCCATGATGTCGGGAGCGAGAGTTACTCTTTTTCATTGCTGTATAGCAGTCCACAAATCAATGGCTACCATGTCTTGATTTACCTGCTTGTTAATGGACAGCTGGGTCCTTCACAAGTAAAAAGCAGAATGAGCAAATGTAAACAAAGAATTAATTAATCATTCCATTTCACATTCCACCTCCCACTAACAACTCATAAAAGGACTTGGTCCCCAACATGTGTTCGGAGTCTAGGATGACCAGTCAGTGTATTAAAGCCTTGACTCCCAGCTTGGTGTTGTTGGGAGGTAAGACACCATTGAGTGGGGTCTAGTGGAAGGTCTTTAGGTTACTGAGAGGAACCATAATTTACGTTGCTTTCTTCGGCATCCCCTGTGAGACCAGTGGCTTTGCTGCACTCACGGTAGGTGAGTCTCTGAAAGCTGAGTCTGCACAGACCTTTTCTCTTTATAAGTTGATTGTCACATGCGTCTGTTACAGTGCGGGTGAGTGTGCTAGTTAACTTTTCTGTGGCTGTGATAAGCATCATGACCAAAAACAATCTGGGGAGGAAACCGTTTATTTGGCTCACTCTGCCAGATCACAGCCCATCATCGAGAGAAGTCAGGCAGGAATTCAAGAAGGAACTGAAGCAGAAGCCATAGGAAATACTGATTGCTGGCTGGTTCCCTGGCTTGCTCACTGCCTTATGCTCTGCCTACATTCTTACATAGTCTGGACCCACCATGCCAGGGATGCAAGTGGGCACAAGACTGAGATATCTGAGCTGATGACTGAATGCCCCAGTGAACATGGACTGCCCTTTCCCATAGATTGTGATGGGGCAGAGCTCAGAGGCTGGACCACTAAGTACAGAGGGCTGTGAACAGTTGGAACAGTTTCCCCTGAAGACATATGTAAAGAATCACATTTGTCTCCACAACACATTTATGAACGCTTCTGGGATGGCCCAAGCGACTCTCCCCGCTTGCATTGATAGCAGAAAATGAAGACTGCACCCTAAGGCCAAGCTTCCTCTGACAGTGGATGGCTCTCCACCTGCTACAGCAGCCACCCCTCACCTCCTCCAGAGCCATAGCTGGAGCTTTTAGCTTACATTTCTGTCCTTCATAAAAATGCAAATGCAGACATAGCCAGCCACACATCTGACATACGCTACTCCATCCCTTCATTCTGCAGAATTTCCCTTTTCAACTGGCAGTGACTGGAGGTTGGGAGTAAAAAGACAATTAAGATACTGCCCAGTGTCCCAAGGGAATCCCTGGCTGGATGTGTCCTTTTGTCAATTTGAGGGAGCTGTGAAAGGCAGAGGTCACATAAAACAACAGCATGGTGTTAGGGGGGTCCTGGGCACAGGATGCCCGGGGATTCATAGCAGGGATAGGTCAAATGTGTAGTGTTCAAATTCACTCTAGAGACCTGAGGTATCGGGGTAGGAGAGATGCTCAGATGGAGTGTCCAGCAAAGGCAGAGATCAGGGAATTCTTCAAAGGCCAACAAGAGAGCCACTATCCAGGGGGCACCTGGTGTCCTCTGTACGATAGGGCCCTAGATGCAGAGGGTTCACGATCACTAGATGCTTTGTGGTTCATATTTGTTTGTATTTTAAAAATTAATTGACTAATTTGTTTGTTAGAGGCAAGGAAGTTCTTGCTGTGTAGCCCTGACTAATTTGGGAACTTACTCTGTAGCCCAGGGTAGCCTCAAACTTGACTGAATTTTCCTGTATCCACCTCCCAAGGCTGATACAGGCTCATTTGTTTAATCTTCATAGTGATCTCAGGAGATGGTGGTTCCTTCTGCAGTGTCTGGGTCACATGATTCTAAATATTGAATTTGAGGAATTGCTGAGGTCTTTAGAATTGTCTCCTCTTCTTTCCTCTCCTCCCTTCCCTCCTCCCACCTAACCCCCGCCTTGGAAGATCTCTGGGTTCTCTCTGCTTCTTCCTGATTTCTGGTTCTTCCACCAGATGTCAAGCTGTCTCCCAGTCAAGCGTCTCCTGGTGTTCATCTTGCCCTAGCCAGACACAGAAACAAAGCCAGGGCCAGATTCAGCAGGAGGAGCCTGGAATGAACTTGAACCTGGGAGGGAGGTCTGACCTAGAGCCCACACGTGCCCAGTGTCTCCTCTTTGTTTCTGACTTCTCCTCTTGGCTGACACTTCCTTCTCTACCCCTTCTTCACCCTGAGGTCACCTGACCAGACCTTGAGAAGTCCAGGGCAGGACTGGCTAGGTGCAGCTTGACCTTTCCAGATTAGCTTCTCCCCCATGGAGACCGAAAGGGAGGAGTCCAGGCCTTCTGCTCCTGAGGATCTTCCAGCATGGATGCTCTCTTCCCATGACCTTCAGGAAGGTGAAGTGACAGGTGGACTGGGCTGGCATTTGGAGAAAAGGAAAAGGACATGTTCAAGGTGGCTTTGGCCTTGTCTCATCTGTTAAGGGCTGTTAGGGTCATAGGCTCCAAGAGACTGTGGGTAGGACAGAGTGGGAGGATAGTACCCAACAAGTGCTTATGTTGCTGTAGGTGAACTTGTGCATACAGCCTCCTCTCCCACACTTCGCCCAGAGCTCTTCTTGACCCAGTAACTAGAGCAAGGGTCTCAGAAGGGGGCAGGAGAGGACCTCAGGCAGGGAGGGCCATGCCTGAGTTTCTGGCAGAAGGGACTCTGCAGTCCAGAGACCCAGCCTCACACCCTGTCCTCTGCCTGTGCTCAGAAAGGCTGCCTACTCAGTGATCTTCCCAAGCCATACTCACAAACATTCCTAGGGCTCTACACAGCAGAGGAGTGTACTGGGAAAGAGCTGGGTTCTAGGAGGCTAGAGTGGAGCTCTAGAACTCAGTGAGATTGAGTCCTAACATGTATCTCCGTGTCCCTGAGCCTCAGCAGGACAAAAGAAGAGGGTTTCTGCAGCAAGAATATAGGAAAACTCTCAGCTCTTGAGGGACAAGCCAAGCCATGCAAAGCCCATGTGATTTCCTGTGTGGACAGAAAGCTGTCTGTCTCTGATGAAGCCCACTCCTGTGATTTCCTATGTAGACAGACAGCTATCTGTCTCTGATGAAGCCTGCTCCTGTGACTTCCTGTGTAGACAGGAAGCTGGCTGTCTGTGATGAAGCCCACCCCTGTGCCAGCTCACTAGCACTAGTCAACACATGGCACATGTCCTGCCAGGACAGCCCATTGGGATAGACTGTGCTTTCAACCCATTTCACAACTGAAGAGACTGAGTCTAAATTAAAATCTCAAACCCGAGGCTGGGAGGGGGTGACACAATGCATGGAGTAATGTCATAGTCTTACTTCATGATGTGTAGAAGTCAGATGGGAAAGACACTTCTGTCTTGGGAGCTCTGAATCATGGGGATGGGCCGAGGCAGGTTTAGGAAAGCAGAAGTAGGCCAATGTAAATCACACACCCCTCCCTCTCTCTCCTGGGAACTCTACCTCCTTTTAAATGGGAAGCAGCTTTACCCAGAAACTGAATGTCACCTCTTCAAGCATGGGTGCAGGTGTGCGCCATGCTGCAGGGCAGCATTTCAGGAGCACTGGCATGAAGCCCTGGCTCTGTGGTTCACAAACTGTGTTTCCTTTGACAAGTTGCCTCACACAACCTGTGGTGTGCAGCTGAGGCCTGCACCTTAAACTGATTCAGTAATTAAATGAGACAAAAACAGTACAGAGAGAAAAGGAATGTGCTCTCAGGGCCAGGCACAGGAGCTTTCAACAGAATCAGCCAAAGTTGGGGCACAGAGCAGAGACAAGTGCCCTTGGAATAAATGGAGGACCAGTAACAATGTGAAAGAGTAGACCAGCTGCCCCTCCTGAACCTCTCCTCCTGGCACCTTGAACGTTTACCCCAACAAGAAGGATCTCCAGAGCTATCAGTTCCTTGTTCTGCTCCTATATAAGGGTGATTGCCCCAGAGTTAAGCTAGAGATAATAGAGTGCATCCCTAACCCTAACTCCAGCTATAACCCTATCCCAGCCCTAACCTAATTTCAACCTTAACCCTAACTCCAACCCTAACCCTATCCCAGCCCTAACCTAATTCCAACCCTAACCCCAACCCTATCCCCAACCCTAACCCTAACCCTAACCCTATCCCCAACCCTAACCTAATTCTAACCCTAACCCTAACCTTGTCCCAACTCTAACCTAATTCCAGCCCAGTCCTAACCCTAACACTAACCACTAGCCCAACCCTACTTCTAACCCTCTAACCTTAACCCCAAACTTAACCCTAACCCTACTCTAGGATCTGACCCGCATGTCCAGTCTGTCTCCACCCCACTTAAAGTAGTTTACATTTACTTGGAGGACTTACACTTCCTGGTTTCCCATTTCTTTTTCATTGAAGGCTTTGATTCATTTCACATTAGTTTTTGTATATGGTAAGTGAGTCTGTGATGGTTGATGTTAACTGTTAAGACAATCTAGAACCTCCTGACTTATAGGAGATTTTCTTACCAGGTTAACTGGTATGGGAAGACCCACCCACTGTAGGCGGCACCATTCCGTGGCTAGGATTCTGGCTTGTGCAAGTGGAGAAAGGGCCTGAGTTGCCTCAGCTTGGTGAGTTATAACCTCAAACCCTGAGCTATAATAAAACCTTTTTTTCTTAACCTGGATTTGCCAGGGCATTTTGTCACTGCTACAAGAAGAATTAAGATGGCTGAATTTTATTATTTTGAATGTGGATATCCAATTTTCCCATCATCATTAAAAAGAGGCTACCCTTTCCTTGTCAGATGGTCTTGGAACCATTGTCAAAAGCATTTGACCTCATATCAGGACGTGTTTGGGGGCATCCTATTCTATGTTGTCTATTCACCTCTCCACCTGTCTTCACACTCATACCACATGGTTTTTATATTGTACCTTATCAGGGAAAATATTCACTTGTAATATATCATATAAGGATTAATATTTATTAAGGGGTTATATAAACACTCATTGATACAAATTGGACCTTAAGACAACTCTTGGAGAGTGAAATGTCCCACGAAGGATGGTTCCATCCACTCCCAAAGAAAGCAGGAGCAAACAGCAAAGAGGGGGGAGTCGGTATTCTCAATTCTGGTCACACCCCATCAGGATCCTTATTCTCAGGAGTTTATAAAGCTCCCTAAATAACTCCTGAATCCCACTACAGAACTTTTCTACTGTGTTTTCTCAGGAAGTCTGAGATCTTCAACTTTGTTCTTTGATATTATTTTGGCTGATAGGAATCTCTTGATTTTCATATAAATTTTAGGGAAGATTCTTCTAGTTCTGGAAAAACAAATAAGCAAAAGGTCTTGTTGGGATTTGGGATGAGAGTACATTGAATCTGTGGCTCAAAGTGACCATGACTGACATCTTAACATTGGAAGCTTTCTAGCTGATGAACCCTGGACACCTTTCTGTGACTTTGCATCCTCACATACCTAGGCTGGCCTGCAACAAGATAGGAAGCCAAGAATGACCTTGACTTTTTCGTCCCCCAGACTCCAAGTCCTGAGTGCTGGAATTACAGGACTGAGCCAGCACACCTGGCTACCTGCGTCTTCTCTGATGTCTCTGAGTGATGATGTTTTGAAGTTGTTTTGTGCGCACATCTCTTCTGCCTTGCTTAGCTAATAGTTCCTAAGCATCTAATTTCCTTCACTCTATTGCAAACGAATTGCTTTCTCAACATCTTTTAGGCTTCTTCATTGTTACTGCAGAAATGCAAGCAATGTCTGTGTTTTAATGTCGTATTCCGTAACTTAATGAGTCTTTAATTAGTTCTGACAGGTTTCCACATCCCCGTGTGGAATTGTTAAGATGCTCTTCATGTAAGATCTTGTCATTTGCGAACAGAGATCATTTCCTGTCTCCTTTTCCAATTCAGGTGTCTTTCTCACTTCAGCTCCTCATCTGACAGAAGTGACGAGTCAGGGCAGCCTTTCTCTCCTCTTCTTAAAGGAAAAGATTTCACTTTTTAAATTATTTGTTGTGTGTGTGCAAGTGTATGTGCTTGTGTGTGTCTATTTGTGGGTATGTATGTGTGTGAGTCTGTGAGTGGTGTCCATATGTGTCCATTTAAGAGTATTTGTATGTCTATGTGTGTGTGTCCATATGTGAGTACATGTGTGCAACCTTGTATGAGTGTGTGTGTGTGTCCAAGTGTGGGTGCATGTGTGTGTTATTGTGTGTGTCCACATGTGAGGCCAGGGGTCAACATCAGATGTCTTCCTCAATCATGCCCACCTGACTCCTATTTTCATTTTTATTTTGAGACAAGGTCTCTAACTAAACCTGACACTTACCAGCTGGGCTAGACCTGCTGACCCATCAAGTCTACCGAGTTCCCTCTGTCTCTATTGTCCCTACACTATGGCATAAGTGTGTGCCGCCAACCCTGGCTTTTCCACATAGGTTCTGGGAATCAAACTAAGGGCCTCCTGCTTGTGAGGAGAAGATTTAATTGACTGAACCACCTCCCAGCCCTGTGTTCTCAGTATTGAGTACATTGGCGGTGATATTTTTTTTTAACAGACATTTTTTAACTCTCTCTGTTTTCTAAGCAAATCCAGAAGGTTGCTGTGGGTACTCATATAGTTAATAGTCTGAATCTGCCTTTTGCTTGAATGCAAGCCCCAGCCTGCCTCCTGCCTGGGGTTCCTGTTCATTTGAACTTTCTGGGTGTTCTGCTGAGCCTGTGATCCCTGCCATTGCCATGGTGCTGGTAATTAAGAAAGATGTCAAGGCAGAGAAACTTTGCATCCTCTGCGTGGGATTACACACCTTCGCTGAGGCTACAAAATTGATCTCGCTGTTCCCAAGGTGAGGAGAATCACTGCAAGGCTCCAGGGGGCTAAATGAAAGGCATCTGCTGGAGTCACTGGACCACTGGGGGATGGGCAGCTCCCAAGGGGAACAATGCATCACCTGAGGGTCAAGGTGAGGTGACAGAGTTAGGTTCAGACCTGGTTCCTGACTCCTCACTTATCTGGGGGCTCAGGAAACCAAGTTAACTTTAGGTCATCTTCAATTCCTCCCACACACACTGAAAATGGTGACCAATGCAGTGATGATATTCATCACTGGGTCACACTGTTGTTTAGACACCTAAAGTGGATGAGTGTCCCCAACTCCTAGACCCCTAGAGGGGCTCCCCATATGTCCAGCCAGAATCCCCTTCCACCAGAGATTCAAGTTGGATGAAAAAGACGCACTATCCACTGTTGGGGAGAATGGGGGATCCCCTCTGAGGGAGGATCTCCTGTCTAGTGTGCAGGTGTGCCCAGATGCAGGGCCCAGAGCAGAGGCTGAGGAATCTTAGGGCTATTGACTGTCAAGGCACCAAGAATCAAACTCAGGAGCTTATAAGTGCGGGCAGGCTCTCTAGTCCTGAGCTGGGATTCAACTTTCTAGAAGTTTGGTTTTGGATAAGGACAAGACCCTGAACTTGCCATGCCAGAGAATTCTCCTCCTTTATGCACACATGGGAGTAGGGGGGTCCACCTGTTTGGGTTGGTGCATGTGTGTGTGTTAGTGCACATGTGTGTGTGGTGTGTATGTGTGTGGTGTGTGTGTGTGTATGTGTGTGGTGTATGTATGTGTGTAGTGTGTGTGTGTATGTGTGTGGTGTGTGTGTGTATGTGTGTGGTGTGTGTGTGTATGTGTGTGGCGTGTGTGTTTGTGTGGTGGTGTGTGTATATGTGTGTGTGGTGTGTGTATGTGTGTGGTATATGTGGTGTGTGTGTATGATGTGTGTGTGGTGTGTGTTTGTTTATGTGTGTATTGTGTGGTGTGTGTATGATGTGTGTGTGGTGTGTGTTTGTGTGTGGTGTGTATTGTGTGTATGATGTGTATGTGGTGTGTGTTTGTGTGTGTGGTGTGTGTTTGTTTGTGTGTGTATCGTGTGGTGTGTGTATGATATGTGTGGTGTGTGTTTGTGTGTGTGGTGTGTGTATTGTGTGGTATGTGTATGATGTGTGTGTGGTGTGTGTTTGTGTGTGTATTGTGTGGTGTGTGTATGTGTGTGTGGTATGTGTTTCTTTGTGTGTGTATTGTATGATGTGTGTATGGTGTCTGTTTATGTGTGTGGTGTGTGTATTGTGTGGTGTGTGTGGTGTGTGTTTGTGTGTGTGGTGTGTGTATTGTGTGGTGTGTGTATGATGTGTGT
>PVIH01023859.1:0-23942 GCA_004025045.1 Sigmodon hispidus
TTTAAAGATTTATTTATTTATTATGCATACAGTTTTACAGAAGAGGACACCAGACCTCATCATAGATGGTTGTGAGCCACCATGTGGTTTTGCTGGGAATTGAACTCAGGTCCTCTGGAAGAACAGTCAGTGCTCTTAACCTCTGAGCCATCTCTCCAGCCCCAAGAGATTCTTTCTTTTATCTCTTATATTCTGTTGGTTATGCTTGCATCTGTAGTTCTTGTTCATTTACACAGGCTTTCCATTTTCAACATTCTCTCAGTCTGTGTCTTTATTGCTTCTATTTCAATTTTTAAACCTTGAATGGTTCCCTTCACCTGTTTCACTGCTTTTTCTTGGTTTTCATTATTGTCTTTTAGGGATTTGTTGATCTCTTACAATTCTTTATCTTCTGTTTTTGTTTGTTTGTTTGTTTTTGCTATTTCTTTAATGAAGTTTTTATTTCTTCTTTTAAGACTTCTATTAGCTTCATAAAATTGTTTTATGGTCATTTCCTTCTGCTTCTTCTACATTGGCATATTCAGTTCTTACTGTTGAAGAACCAGCAGATTCTGTTGGTTCCATATTGTTCTTTATGTAGTTATATATTTTCTTGTACTGGCCCTTGCCCATTGCTTTCTGGATCAATGCAGAATTTGTCTGTATCTTATGAATCTGAGATACTCTGGTATAGTAGCCCAAATGCACCAAACAGTGTCTGGTATTTAGAAATGAGAGATGACATGACAAATACTTAAAAATGTAGAAGCAGTTTTAGGACTAATAGTTAACAAATGTATTTAGAAATTAATTCTGAACAAAGGTTTTATGACTATGAGTAAAACATTTTGCTGACGAGTCAAAAATCTTGGATAATTTTTCTCTAAAAAATGTGAAACCAAGTGCTCAGAAGGAAGCAAGCACCTTATCTTGTCTCTTCCTTATAAAATGTGAGAACAATAAAATGAAGAAAAATAAAATGGGGGTATGTAAAGCGATGGCTAAGCACTTAAAAGCATTGGTTTCTGTTCAAAAGGATCAGTGTTCAGTTTCCAGCACAAATATGGTGGCTCACAAGCATCTGTAGCTCTAGTTCTGTAGAACTTAATATCCTCTTCTGGCCTCAGCTGGTACAGTCATGTATATGGTCCACAGACATACATGCATGTAAAACAGTCATATGCATAAAATAATAATTATTAAAAATAATGAGTAAATAAAATGGAATGTAAAACAAAGATTAAAGATTTGTAAAGTTCTCAGTCTGGCCATATTGTAAAGATTGAAAACATGTGTTGAGGGAGTAGTAAGGGTTTGTACAGAAAGTAAATTAGTTTAGCTGGAAAGAAACAAGTGCTTTTTATCCAGAAAATATTTTTCATAAGTTATTTTTTTAGAGATTTCTGGAGTTGTCTCATCCACACATACCCAGAATCAAAGGCCTGAGAATAGGAAATCATAAAAGCTTCATGACATGCATTCTTCTATCAGCCCTTATAAAACCCAGCTGTGGCTTACACTGGTTCATGTGTAGCTGGGACTAGGCATGCAAAAGCAATGGAAGAGTGTCCCAAAGACTCAACATGGGAGGTTGTGAGTGTCTCTATCTGCATATCAAAGGGACATTCTACTCATGTGTGAATCACATAAGACTTTTCCATTTATACTTCCCAACCATTCTTTTCTTCTCTCTCTTCTGCTCTACAATCCAGTGACATATCATCAGCATGTATCTGTAGCTGCATTTTCATTTTGTTTAACCAGTATTTGATGTATTTGATAAAACTTACGTATTTTAAATTCCTTGAAGTAAAATTTGTTTCCATTTTGCAGTACTGTCTTTTTGCAATCTATGTAAGCATGCTAGCACTGTTTCTATTGTGTGTGCCCTTGTGTTGGCTGAGGAAGATAAGGGCAATGACAATACATAGTCAAGTAACAGCTGTGATGAAAATTATTTTAAAAATCTTTCCAAAACATTAAAACACTACAATAAAAATTATGCTGAATATTCCATTATCTTGGCTTTCTTGGCTCACTGAAGTGAATTTAAGATGCAATGAAAATCTTTGTGGAGTAAAGAGTTAATATAATATAATATCTTTTCATTTTTAATGAATTTTATTATATTGAACTGAATACATAAGGACTCATTAAACTAGTCTCTTTACACTTCTGTAATTAAAAAAAAAAGTAAGAAAAATATTCTGTCAACTGAAAATGAGCAGAAAGCCTCCTTTGGTTTGTAGCTCTGCACTTCCCAAATTAGAAAAATCTGGGAAAAATTTTAGTTACTCTTGGCATAACATTAAGCAACAATACAACTTCTGTCTTTTGTTAAAATTTCATTGCTTCTCATATTTAATGTATTTTAAACAGTTTAGTTTTTACTCTAGGTTTATTTTGTTTACTAGTAAAAATAGAATGGAATCATAAGCTGTGCTATTTAAAACACATGATCAAATGCTTTCCACAGCAGGGATTTGGATGTGGCTGCATTTGAAGTACTAGTTCCACCTATTTTTGCCACCAAATTAATTCTCATTCATTACCTATAATATTGGTACTTTTTCCAGATCATAGACTTAAAGGAATATATAATGACTATCATTCCACATTTTCTTCTTATTACCCTAGCTAATCTACTATTTACATTTTCCTGTCTAGGGAGTTTTTTATGTCTTTTGTTTGTGCTTATAGAAAAACATGTTTGGGCCAAGTGATTCAACTTTAAAAATAACCTACTTTTGATTTAAAAGAGTCATTAGAGACAGTGTACAGTTTTAATTCTATGACTGAAAGCTGAGAAAGATGAATTAATTCATGACCTCATAATAACAAAGGTAGGCTATCCTCCTGAGTGAGGTATCACAAACCCAGAAAGAGAAGCAGGGGATGTACTCACTCATTAGTGGACTTTAAAAAAAATAAAAAGAGAGAGAGATGTCATTGTACACAAGAACTCAAGGCTAGAACATAGCTAAATGACACAGTGTCTCACTTCTGCATTGATGGCCTCTGGGAGGGGTCTGAGTGAAGAAAGACTTGTTTTCTTTAAGGGTCTGGCCATGGGGAGTTTAATTATGCTCTAGTAAGTAAATGAGCAGCATGCAGGGGAGTTTCTGTAAATGGGAAGATCATGAGTGTGGGTATGAATCTGAGAGGACTGATAACTGAGTTTGATGGGTTACATGATGTAAAATCACCAAATAATAAATATATAAAAATACATAAATGAAATATTTATTATAATGTAGTTATTGATGCATCATAACTGAAAACATTCTGGAAACTTAGAAAATATACTCATCAAAATTGAAATATCTTATACTTACTTGATTTGTTTTAAAAAAATTGAGTGGTAAGGTGTAGAACATTCAAAACCATGGATGTATAAAAAGTCCATAATATATACTGATATTTCAGAAGCTAACAAAGCATAAAACATCTGTAAGTGTTTGAATGGAAAAGCTACACAGGTGGATGAAGTAAATCTTAGCCTTCATGGGTAGTTAATTGAAAATACCCATGCCAGAGACAAGCAACAACCTTCTAAGTTGTTGGTCAGCTAGATCCTTAAAGTAACCTGGACCACTACTGTTGCTGAAGAAAGCGCACATTTTCATTTCAGAAAAGTCAAATTAGAACTGAGCTCAAATTTTCTTATTCCAGAGAGCTAGCTTTACTTGTGTAAGATATACTGTGTAGGCTGCTGCGGAAAACTCATCAACAGTCTTGTAGACTCTACATGCTAACTACTACTAATTAACCAGGCAAGATCTGCCTTCTAGGGCAATAGTGGCAAATGCATTATGAACTATTCATCCACTTGCAAATTGGATAAAAGGCCTGCTTCACAATACAGAATTTGTATCTTACATGGAAAACATGGCTGAAATCCTCTAGCTGAGGAGTCAAAGGCCATAGTAGAAAAACTACAGCTACTGTTTAACTAAATAAATAAGATGTGCCCACAAAATTGCTTTCTTGATAATTACTTTATTATTATAAGTTTGTTCTATTGGCAGCTTTCGTGAGAAAAGCATCTTTCAGCAATAGATAGTAGTAACTGAAAGATTCATAAAAGATCAAATTAATGAGTAAACCAGAGTTGAAAGCTGAGCTCTGGAAAGAGCACTATCACACCATCCAAGGCTCTGGAGGATGACAAATGAGTTGTAGGAAGAATGCAAATGCCAAAGAAAGTCAGCTTTGTGTCACCCTGTCCTCTAAGCAGGACAAGGTCAATGTGAACCTGCTACAAGACAGGGTCCCTCAGCATTCCGTCATGGAGGAAACAGGCTCACAAGGTCCCAACATTTCTTGAAAATTTACAAGGAAAGAAAGGTTGCCAGGGAGGAGAGAGGCATTTTCTTCAATGTGATAGTGTCCCTTTTTATAAATAACCTCTCACTTATGCTCCTGTTAGTAATCAGTCCTGATGAAACTTACTGAATTACACACACACACATACACTTATATACTCACACACATAAACACATATATACACGTGTACACACTCATATACACAAGGGAGGGAGAGAAGAAAAAGGATTACTTAAAAAATGAAGGGGATCAGTCTACAGGGAAATAAGAGGAGTTAATATAGGATTGATTATGAGCAAAATATACACATATATGAAAATGTCATGATGAAATCCACTACCATGTATACTTAATGTATGCTAATAAAAACAGAAAAATGCATTGGAAACATAAGTAAACAATGAAACTCAAATGTCTTCAGGAGAAAAGCTTACACAATACTAATTTTATACATTGTTTCTGTGCCTAATATAATATAAATCAGATATATAAGAAAAATGAGGAGTGATTCATCTGGAACAAAACACACTCTAGCTTTCAGCTTGTTGAACAAGGCAAATAGACGTGTTTTAGAAACTCAGGACCTGAACATGCATAAAAAACATATTTTGTTCCAACCAAAGGAGATGGGAGGACAAGGGGCAACTTGTTCCAAGTTGGCACAAAGCTGGGTAGTGTGTGATATAGTGAATTGTGAGTATTAAGAATAATCTTCTTGACTTTCAGGTCTAGCCTACCTTCCCAGGGAAATGGCACAGGATCTTTTAGTCTCTGTCTCCTGGGCCCAGGAGTCACTGATGTTTGCATGGGTTAGAGTCCCATAAATACAGCACTCCTAACTGGAGCAGTATGTTCACAATACCACCATTCATGTGTCTGGGAACCTGATCCTATAGCTTCAAATGGGACTATATACATACATATATATGTATACACACATATATTACATAGATAGATAGATAGATAGATAGATAGATAGATAGATAGATAGATAGATAGATGATATAGATATAGAGAGACTGTGGGAGCCATACTTTGGTGACTCTTTACATAGGCCACACTGTTTTCTGGAGTATTCTTTGAAATCTAGGTGAAAATAAGCATGTTCCTAACTCAGTCATTTTTCTTCAAATGATACCACAGAAACATCAAAAATGTTGTCATCAGCAATCCATGCTACCCCTGTTGAGCTGGAGATAGCCAGAGTACCCAGAAAGACATTTATTTTCCACAAAACCCCTTTCAAAACTTTACCTGTTGTGTGATTGGAGATCAGTTTTGAATATTCCCATTTTAGAAAGACATTGACCTATGGACTACAACAAATATTTGATAACAACCTGTTTGTGTGTTCATTTTTATTTTCATCTTGGTTTTCACCATCCTTTTTGTGTGTGTCATATACTTGAATACATTTTAAATACCAAGGAAATGGAAAGATAATGTTTCAACTCATTCAGAGTCATGACGACAATGTCCTCTAATTGGCTCTGCCTCAGGCTGTCTATTGTTTCCTTTCCCTAACAATTCCTTAACAATTCAGGGAAACTATATTCTAAATAATCTCCAGACTCATCTATTTGTTAGTGTGACATGTTAGTCTGAATTTTGAAAGTATTAAAATCCTGATCAGTCTTAATAGGCTTGCATTGCATAACATTTGTTACTCCAATCATAAGAAGTTTAT
The DNA here is from genome assembly GCA_004025045.1 of Sigmodon hispidus. Classification (NCBI taxonomy): domain Eukaryota; kingdom Metazoa; phylum Chordata; class Mammalia; order Rodentia; family Cricetidae; genus Sigmodon; species Sigmodon hispidus. Next base: position 5,993 of record PVIH01023859.1, read on the forward strand.
TGCTAGAGATCTTTCACTGGAGTAAATCAACAATATTTTTGTAGAATGTGAGAAAAATTCAGATGCCAATTTCAGAGCACTGATGTGTACAGACTAAGAAATATTTCTTTCCTGGGCTGTGTGTGCATGTGAGCATAGTTAGGTAGAACTCTGGGTATTTGGATAGATACAATTTTGTAAAATTAGAATAAAGCAGAAATCACATATGAATATTCAGAGAAGTGTGAGAGAAAGCACATGCACAGATGATGCATGAGATACAGCAGAGGCTGGAGCGTTTCCAATGCACAAGTTCATGTTTGCTAACATGAAATAAAGGTGATAAATATTTATAGAGGCTGCCTCTTATTTTATAAAATCTCTCCACAGGAGAAGAAAACATGAATTTAATTATGGAAAACAATCATTGAAAATAGTATGAGAAAATGGCTGCTTTGTCTAGTGGGCTTGGGGAAGTTATGCTAAACTATTTCCAGGCTGAAGAAAAATGAATGCAGAATACTCCTCCATGAGAACTCAAATACCCAATGGGAAATTACCAAAGGGAAGCTTTTCATTTTTATCCCTTGATCCAAATAAGCAAGAGCAGAAAGCCTAGACAGAACCCTACATGACTACATCTCAGTCATGAATAAACATGAAAAGCATACAATAAAAAGATACTATTCCACAGACAACTATGTTGTATTTTTTAAAATATATGCTTTAAAATACTTTTTATGATGATAGAATCATAGGCTAAAAACATACTTAAAATTCAAACTTCTGATTTATTTTATTCAGTAAGATATACTAAGAGGAATAAATTATGCAGTATGAGAAGTGCTGTTCCATAAAGACATAAACCCACATGTATGTCAGTAGTTGTGTTCTATCAAGCTACACCTTGAAAATACAATTACCAACTAAACCCTATTAAAGTGACTTTGTCCCAGAATACATGTTGGGGGATTTCTTTAGGAAGACTTAAGACATACATAAAGTATTGTACTATTCTTGATTGACTAAGAAAAACCTTAAGTTGTATACAAAATGTTCCAGTGGAATCAATGCAAAATTAATTTCATCTTTCAAGAACTGTGTTGTAAGTAGCTTTATAGAATGGTGGGAGCGGTTGTACATTGGGCAAGTGAAGAGGGAGGTATGTGTGTGTATGTGAATGTATGTGTACTGTGTGGGTATGTTATTGACTCTGGAGAGCTTATCAGCTCATGTGTGACTCTGAGAAAAAGTAGAGGATAAGCATTAATCAACTGTGGGCATCAGCAATATGGGCAGCGGATGATCACAAAGCTGGAATAAATGTTAGTAAAACATTGAATTTCTTGGCAGTTGTCATATCTATGCAGTAAGAGCATCAAACAGAGTGGTCTCACCTCTGCAGATAAGCAAACTGAGAATTCAAACTGTAATCGGGGCTGGCATAATTCCTCATTGGGCCTGTTCCTATGGCCCCACATCTGCCATTTGGCCCCATATACAAAAATTTTCACAATTTCCCAAAGCAGTGATCCCAACAGTGATAAGGTATTAAAATCCCCAAGCCTGTGAGGGAACATTTCACACTTGTAGCATTAACACACTTTTTGTTTTGCTTCTGTTAATAGTAACTATTAAGCAATGATAAGCATATCTAATATACAGTTGTTGTACAGACTAAAGTATCTTTTTTCTTTGTTTCTAATGATTCCTTTCATTCCAGATTTTAAATGATTTGTAGTGCCAGGACCCCAGGCATCTAGATCCTATGACAAAAGCTCCACTGATAAAATACAGTGAATCATTAAGGGTGGTTAAGCCAGAACAGAGAAATACAGACAACCAAATAAAAAATGAAATGACCACCAAGGCTAAATGAATTTAAAAAACTTTATTATTTATTCATTTTTATTATAATTTACTTATATTTGTTTTGTTTTGTTTTTCCTTAAATATTTTATCCTAACATTTACACTTTTATAACACAGTTTGCTATTGATTCTTTGGGAATCCCACATCACATACTCCAATCCCTCCCACCTCCCAGTCCCTCCATATCTGTCTGTCACCCACATGCATTAGCTCCCAAAAGAACTCCCCAAAATTAATTAAGAAAAATAAAACGAGCAAAAATCCCACCTTGCTGCTCTCTCTTTCCTATTTCTCCAATACATCTCTGTTAGTTTCAGTGGCATTGGGAGCTGTAGTGTGTCACACAGTCACACATTTGTCCATTCATCTCCACCTGAAAATGTTTACTGCTATGAGTAATTGGTCTGGTTCAAGGCTTCTAGCCTCTGTAACACCAGCATCACTGGACCCTCACCAAAGCTCCTCTTGGCTATCCCTCCATTGCTCCAAACCATGGAGATCCTGCAGCCATCATTCTGTGAGACCAGTCCCTTCATGAACTCCAGCAGCTCACAGATGAAGCAGATGCCAGGGTGGACCAAGCCAGGCCTCAGGATGTGGGCCTGAGTGGCAGCTGAGCCGTCACGCTGAGCCTCTAGACCTGCTCCCCTCAGAAGAAGAGCAGAAACCACCCACATATGTCCATGCCATCAGGGTCAGCTCTCCCATGAGAGGTAGGGCAAACTCTACCACTGCAGTGTCTATAAGGGGCAGGGTCAATTATTCCAGAACCAATAAAGTGCAGGACCAGCTTAGCAGGGTCCTTGGATTTCAAGTCCATGTTTCTTATGTTTTCCCCCTCTACCTCCATTGTAACACACATTATGGAAATCAATATAGGCTCTATTTGCAGCAAGACAAAGGACCCAGACATGACCTTCAGCAGTAACCTGGGCCAGATGACATCATGGCCCCAGGTGGCAGCACAGGCCTGGGACAATGGCCTTGGAACACCTGCATGGCTCTGGGGATGTGGCCTCAATCCCTGGCAACTGCAAGGCTTTCTTTCTATAGTAATAGGAGCCACTGGCATTAATACAGAACCTGCTGCTGTAGGGCCATGGGCTCAGATACAGCCCTATGCAACAGCCTGGGCCCGAAAGTCACCATGGCCCTGGCAGCTACATTGTGATCTGACACCAACATGTACTCAGTGGTTTGACCAGATCCCAATATCTGCACAGCATTAAGTGGTCACTGAAGTCATGGACATCATCACAAACACTGAATAAGGCCACAGACTTAGACATGGCACTTGGCAGCAGGCCAGGCTGGAGGTCACCCTGGCCCTAGGTGGAAAGCAGGTCATCCACAGAAGCCTGTTCCTTAGCACCTTTGCTTCTTCAGTTCTGTCTCTTTCCATAACACATGGACCATTCTGCTTCTCCTTCTCTTCCGTTTCTCCACTATATTTGTGGTCATCATATTGGCACCTACCCATCTTACTTAGCAAAGCACTTACCTGGTGGAACTGTGGATGTCTTCAGTCAGCCCAGAGTCAGGGTGTGAAGATCCAGGCTGGCCTAAGGATGTATTTTGTCTGCCTGAACCAATATTTTAAATTGATAATTTATACAATATATTCTGATAGTGGTTTTTCTTCCCATATCTCCTCCCAGATCCTGTCTATATCCCTATTCATACAACTCCATACCCTGTCCCATTTATCTCTCTTACACACACACACACACACACACACACACACACACACACACACACACACACACTAAACCCATAGAAACCCAAAATCAAGACTCATAATTTACAAGCAAAAGACCAGTAAATTAGAGAATGTGCAAACAAAGCAATATGAGACTTGAAGTCTACAAAAACTCTATTGAGTTTGCTTTGTTTTGGTCATCTACTGCTGGGTAGAGAGTCCACCTTTAAGTGTGTTTTATATACCCAGTGAGACTATGTTTGATACAGATAACTTTTCCTTTGCTTTCAGATATCAATTGAAGATAGTTTCTTGGTGAGGGTTGGGGGCTTGTGTATGCTTCCACCTCTCAGTGATGGACCACAATTTGGCTTAAATCTGTGTTGATTCTGTGTATACTGCCACAGCTTCTCTGAGTTTATATGTGTGTCATAGACAAGTTTTACTCAAGAGTACAGAGTAGAATAGGATTTCTTGAAGTGGGCAATGAAAGTTGCAGGAAAGTTACAGCACCTTAGAGGGTAGGGAGAGCAGTCTTCCAGTCTCTCCATTCTTTTTCCTGTCATACAATAAGCTCTTAGAATATGCTTACAAAAAACACCCTGGGGAGAAGGGACTGGTTGCTTTATGATCTGGACTGGAGTATTGTAATGATAAGGGTGGTGTCAGAGCTTACTAAACAAGTTATGGAAAATATTTCTTAAAGTACAGAATGTCAAAAACAAAACAAAACAAAAACCTCAAATAGAATTAAGAATCCGGGCAACTTTAAAAATAAAAATTCTTAGTTGTTTCTAATGTTTTACAGGATTGATAAAGTGGATAATGAAGTCACCCAGCAAGAATTTGGCATCCTACAGGGAGAAAGACAGACCCTCACCTCAGCTCTTTGTTCATGGGACCAGGCAGGAAGGATACAGATCAGACTGCAACATTCCTATAGTGCATTTATATTAAACTGGAGTACAAGCAACTTGAAATCATCAAGATTAAACTTGTCTGTAAAATAGAAGTTGGTCTCAGTCTTTTGCTGTTAGTGGAGTAAGATGGCCCTGAGAAGATACAGTGAGGATTTTCTCACAGCTCTCCTAAAGACTCACACTAAGTTGCTCAGAACTAGACTGAATTTTTAAGGTCAGCACATCTGCACTTTCTAGGGCACAAATCAAGCTTATTTTAAAATCATCAGACCTTTCCTAGCTCTATCTTAAATCTTGCTAACATTGGGTATGTATTAACAAGCTATAATTGGTGTATTAAAACATACATATGTAAATGTTAAGTAAGAGTATGCAACACCCTATCTACAGATGCTTTTGAAAAAGGAAAGTGTTGCATCATGAGGACCGAAGCAGATTCCCTAGGATTGTAATTTTTTTCTCTGTTTTGTATCATGCACTAAATATGAAGTGTACATTTCAGATCTCAGACTCCCAAGACTCATGTGTAGAATACTCAGCTATGGAGCTTGTCAGACACAACTTCATCATGAGGTGGTTAATCATCATTAGGTTCAACACTTGGAGAACATGGGGACTAGTTTCAAGAAGTAGATGAAGAGGGGCATATATTTAAAGAGTACATTGCATCTCCAGACCCCTCTACTATTTTTTTTCCCTTTTTCTTCTGTTTCCCTGAGTACCTGAGGCAAGTATCTTTGCTCATCCATATCCTCCCTGTCAAGATGTGCTGCCTTGTTTCAAGACCAGAACAACAGAACCAGCCAACCACGGACCAAACTCACTGAGACGTGATCCAAAACAATGCCTTCATCCCTTTTGAATTTGCAGTTGGGAATCTATTTTGACTATTTTATTCTGCCAGAAGGTTTGCATAGAATATAAAAAGAAGCTTCTTTAAATAAAATGTATATGACCTACAATATAATTATTTTCCATTTAGAGAACATTAATTAATAGTATCATTTCCCCAAGTGCCAAATTCTAATGAGGTCTCAGTCTTGAGATAAAATTGGCCATACTCTTATCAATTAGCAAAGGTAAATCGGTGTAACAGCTGTCAACTGTCAGAATGCTAAGACAACACTGTGAAGGTAAAGCTTTAAGAAAATCTATAAGAAAATGGAAAGAATTTCAAACTAAGATGGCTACACTAAATAGGATTTGATTGGTGACCACACAGAAGAAAGGCAAGATGATAGAAAGAGATTTATGTGGATAATAAATACTGAAAAAAATACTAAAGAAGATTTAATAAAAGAAATAGATTTAAAAATTAGTTCTTAATAATCTAGTTTTTCATAAAGAATAAGCAATAATGGTTTCTTTACTTATCTTATTACCACATATTAAAGCACACATAACTCCAAGAGCAAAATGAAAAAAATCTGGATATGGCTTAAATACTTGTATTCTTAGCTATTATAAATAACACAAAAATGTTTCATTAAATAGATGTATGTCAACAGCAGAAGTTTGTAGTCACACATTAAGACAATCTGGCCTGGTTTCACTCATGATAACCCCATGGGCCTTCGATCTGAAGATAGTAGAGTAGGACGTGACAATAACAATAATAGAATTTATTAAATCTCAGTTATGTGCAAGACAATTTGCCAAGTACTTGAACACCTTTTAATTAAATGTGTGTGTTTAGCTACTTTACATTGAGCTGTGCATGTGTTTGTCTATTTGGACAGAGGCTGTGCTCCTCAGACAGTGCCATTGTCTTGCAATTTCTACTTTGTTCTCAGTTTTTCTCATACACACTCTCTGAAATTCAGCCAGTAATTTTCATGTCTTGCATGTAAGCAACTTTGATCCCTAGACCCTGAGAGGAATGGTTAAGTCTGTATTTAGTCATACTGTTCTGTCAGGCCCTGCACTTGGGCTCATCTCACTACCATCTCCATGTGTCAATCTACACTACCTTTGAGAGCAGCATGCCAACTAAATTAACAGAACTTACAAATTGAGGTAGGAGAATAAACACATCGAATATCAGCATTACACTATATTATTGGATATTCAGGCATAGTAAGCTAGACCAGGACTTCATGATATATCAAAAGCATTACTCTATAGACATTTCCTCAAAAGTCCAGGTCTATAAACGGAGTTGGGATGAAGAAGAGGTTGGAGAAACAGCCTGCATTGCAGTGGGGATAGCCTATTATGTAAACATAAATTTGGAGAACATGACTTCTTTGTTTTTGAGAGTTTGTGGAGGGAAAAAAACAGACTAGATGATAGGAAGAGGTCCTGGCTAGGATTTAGGATTGAAGCACCAATCAAACACATGGACAGAGCATTCAAATATCTTTCTAACCCTGATATCTTTTCTGTCAGAACACTAAGCTCAAATGTTTAAGAAAAAGAATCCAATGTGGTTCTAGAAGAGATGGAAGGAATATGTGTTTTCTTCACTATTAGGTTTCAAGTGAATGGACAATCCATCAAGAAAGCAAAATTATATTTGAACTGACATGTTTCTTGCAGTGCATACCTCAGGCAGTGTCCTCATGTCACAGAGAAACAAACTGGCCCACCCTGAAGAGAACCTTTAATTCTGGTTCCTAGAAGCTTCAATGCTCACTGTGGAATGAACAGTCAAAAGGTGGTTGTCAATGCTTATTAGCTGAACACAAAAGAGAAAACAAAAGAGGAGCAGAAAATGTACACTAGTCCTTTGTTGAGGTGGATCCAGCACCACAGCGAGACTTCTAGCTGGGGGTAAAGGTAAGTTACCATCATTAGCTGCAGTACATTCCTGGCTGGGGCCGAAAAGCAGTCTGCCAGTCTGCCGCACTAATGCAGGCAAACTGAGCACTTTTGCACAAAAGGATTCTTGCTAAAGGAATAGCATCAGCCGCTCTTTTGGTCCCTCCCATCAGCATATGTGGACTCTGACTGTAGCCAGCCAACCTGGGCTTTCCTCCAGTTGGGGGCATATGGTAAGGTCACGGTGGCCAAAGAGGCTTAAACCGAAGATGTGATTCATAGTCAGAAAGAATAAACACATCAAATAAAGGTACACAGAAGTGAGGGGATTAGAGCAGCTCATTCCGATCCTTGTTACGTTTCCCCTGTTTTCTCACACCTTTGCTCAGTGACTTGTCAGCATACCTAGGAGGACCATAGGAGACAAGAAACAATAATAAATAAATAAAACTGAAATATTTTCAGATAACCCTGTGAATCTTGCAGAGTGCAGAAATTGTTTTTCACGGAGCAGGAGTTTATGATTATTGAAGCAACAAGAAATAGCACTGCCAAGAGTTTACAGAGCAGCGCTTTCTCTGACAGGAACTGCGCAGCAATGTTCTCCCAACAGACTGACGTCATCTGTGTTGGTATGGGTGGGACTGGATTGAATGAGACTAAAGCTGACAAGAAAGGGATTATGTGGGTCCATGTGAGAAGGAATACATAATTTACAGACAATTCCCATAGAAGCAGAGATTATCATGCAGATGAAGGTTGCATTATTCTTATGGCACAGAATTCAGTATATAAAACACATTTTTCTGACAGGAAGTAATATGTTGCAACTCTGACCCAGTTCATCATCACCAAGTCCATTAGGAAATAAATGATATAGTCTAAATAAAGAGAGGCACTTAATTGAGGCTTCGGTTTCCAGAACAGAAATAAGTCCAGGCTCTAATTAATGATCTTCCTAGCTGCATGCAAAGAGCTAAACAGCTAGAACAGAAAGAACCTGAGTTCCTGTTTTGCAGGACAATGGCACTGTCTGAGGAGCACAGCGTCTGTCCAAATAGACAAATACATGCATAGCTCAATGTAAAGTAGCTAAACACACACATTTAATTAAAAGGTGTTCAAGTGTAAGGGAGATGTCGAAAAATCGGGGCAGGGGCAAACTGCTCTCAGGCTTCCAGACCTACCCTGAGAGCAAAGAACATCTTTCATCCCTATTAACACACACACACAGACACAGACACAGACACACACACACAGACACACACACACACACAGACACACACACACACACAGACACACACACACACACACACACACACACTGACTAAAATAGATCCTAGAATACTTACAAAGAAATTTAACTTACCTTTACCATTATTTTCCTTTATGATCTTATTTCAGAAAATAATACTTGGATGTATTATTTGGTTTAACTCCCACCACAGAGTGTTCCCTAAAACTATCAGGATCTACCTTTCTTTTCTGCTTCACAGTAGTTAACCAGTTAGAAAAAAAAATCTTATCTATTAAATGAAAAAAATTAGAGTAAGAAACAAAGAGTAAAAACAATACCGCCAATGAAAACCCACTAGTGTTTTAAGTCATTAGATGCACAGAAGAACTTCTGATTTATTAGAAAAAAAAATGTCATCTGCCTGCAGCTGACATTTGGACCACATCTTATATCACTGTCCTGACCAAACTCTGACAGAACACAGATATTTTGCTTAAGCAAAAACAAGGACAATAAAAACAAAGGTTTTCTAAATTACTGTTGCCTGTGTCATTAAATTTCATATTGTGCATGGAATATAAATACATCACTTTGTTCTGCATGACAAGCAGAAGTGAGCATTCACACATTACTCAGTCACTTAATTAAGTGCCTGGGATATTTGCAGTTAGCAGAAACTAATAAGAGAATCACATTTAAATTCAAATCACTCCTCGGGGTAGCTGTCTGCAACATAAGCAAAGCTTACTGGGTAGATGTTCCACTAAATGATCAGCTAAAGGCTCAGATTCACTATTTGTGAATAAAGAATGATTCTACTTGTGATTAAAGGTGAAAGTAAAATAAACAATTCTGCTGGGGATTGTTGAGTGACATTTTCTTTCTCTGGTTTTAAATGAACAATCTGTCTGTTATGATGCCTGCTAGAACAAGGTATGATTTAGAGCTTTGCTAGTATAAAGACTTGGTTCCATAAAATAAACAAATGATGAGGCTGACCCTTTCCAATGCAGCCTCTCAACAAGTTGACACTGAATCCCAGCACAGCTGACAGCAAACACCAAAATTATGAAGTTGCCATTGCAAAATTGCAAGAAGCAGCTAAAGTGATGGAGGGTCATGAGAGGTGAAGTGAGGGGCTGAAAGAGGGGGGACTCAAATATTTATAACAAGAAGTCAAAATCCCAGGATTTCAAAAATCAGAGAAATTAATTACTTATGCCCAAGTGTGAGTTTATTTTAGCTGCTCATCTTTATAAAATTTAACTTTTCTGGCCTAACACAGTCCCATATGTTTTCAAATCTGCCCTTGATTCCAAACAGCTCCCACACCGAGCTGTTTCAAAAATTTAAAGCCATCTGGTCACTAGGGATATAAGAGCCCTTACAGTGTCTCCTCATACATTGTGTGGCTTTACAGCTCTAGGCAACCAAGCTCAGACCCTAAGCAGTTAAGAATGAATTTTATGAAAAATTCCAGCTATTGAAGAGAACTATGGTCTAACTCAAGGCTCTTACAGAAAAGCAAGTAGAAAGGGTTACTTGCATTCAGAAAAAATACTAATGTCCTTTCACTTATGAAAATTATATAATTCACTTGCTACCATGCAACATTTTGCTACATAAAATATAAATCTCAAATTCCAGATTGCATTCCAAAATAGAAATAAGTGATCTTGAATGTTCTAACATTGTGTTTATAGTGAGAATAATGATTTTTGCTAGATAGAAATCTAGCAAAAATTTGGCACTTTATCTAAGTCATAAAACCTTTGAAGCATAAATTCTGATCATCACAATAGGGTCTGTCACACAGCATCACCTCAGATATTGTCAAGGCACCATCTGGTATTAGCTATAAAGCAGTGTATTCGAAAAGTGCAGGTTAGGACCTAATTCTTTAAAGTTCAGTACTCATCCCTGCCTTAAAAATTATTGCACACAGTTCCTGTGTGAGAGTATATAGCAGAAAATTATTTGAGATTTCCAAAGAAATGCATTTGCTTGTTCTGTTTGGGGGACAAAAAGCATTTTGTCAAGATGCTTACATTTCAGATCTATATTCTTTTATACAGTTGGAACTTTTGTTGTATTATGTCTTCATATTGTCATAAGAAATAGTAATTATAGTAAAAATTAAGCTTTGTATAGAGATTTCCAAATTTCTCCAACCATTTCTCTTCAGTATGTTAATGTGAATGCACCTTCAAATATTCACAGACATCTTTTAATATCTACTCTACTATTACAAGTAAGACCCTTCTTCAGCCTATAACACAACACTATTTCCTTGTGAATTGTTAAAGATAGCCATTTTCATAGGAAATTTACTTAAGTTTTGGATAAAATTATTTTAAAAACTCGAATATGTATGGTAGATAATTAGAAACAGCCAATAATAATAAGAAAGTTATAATAAAATATAATGAACAACATGAAAGTTTTTCTTCTTTTGGTTTTTTTTTTAAATAGGAGTTTACTGTGAAGTCCAGCCTGACCTGAATGAGCTATGCAACATGTGCAAGCTTGCACTCCTAATCTTCCTGCCTTGGTATGTTAAATGCTGGCTTTGGGTACACTGCCAGTCCCTGTCAGTGCATTTTCCTTATAAGAGAGTATTTAGAGTCTCCACTGGGGGAAAAATAAAAAGATCCAGATTCTCTGAACTGTGTAACTCAGCTGAATTATTCTAGGGTCAAGAAAAATGACATATGGATTTTCATGAGTGCCCCAGGAGAGAGAGAACAGTGTGGTGGCAGGAGAGGCAGAGGAGCCAAAAGCTGGTTTAGCTTTGGCCACTGCTCCCTTTCCACTCTGAGATCCCTTACAAAGAAAGGTTGTCCTGTCTGCAAGGGAATGTGATTTAAGTATTTGCTGAGGAAGAATAGTGAAAAATACTGAACTAGATAGAATAATTCTTCTGATTACTTCATATTTTGTTATCTCCCTATCTCTGAGGATGACGTGGCAAAACTTCTGAGGAGATAAAAGTCTTTATTTCCTCATCTCCTTGATAATGGTATTAACGACATAATTTAGATTTGATAGATGGACCATTGACAGAAATAAAAAAACAGAAAAAATTATTAATGGATTTTGCTATTCTTCCCTTGTTTTAAGAATGTATCTTATGAGCAAGAGATACATGTAAACTTGATAAAATTGGAGCCAATGTAGTCAAATAAACCGCTTTAAAAAGTCTGTTTAGCACAACATAAATCAGCAAAATTGTGATTGTCACATAAATCTATTAAATAACACCAGTTTACAATATATTGAAAGTAGCGGTAAGGACAGTTGTTATAAAACATTGCAATGAGAGTTAATAGATTCTGTTCATTTTATTTGTAAACAAATATATTTTTAAAACCCTTCACTGAACTTCATTTCAAAAGTAATATTTTGCTATAACACTAGACAATGCTGTATTTGAATCAAAAGTGATAGAATTAATAAACTAATAAAAAATGACTGAATAAGCTAACTCAAAACTAAGAAAAGACTTATTTAGGTTTTATTTTTATATTTTGTTATTTTTGTGTTTTGTACTTTTCAACTTGGTACAAATTAGGGCCATCAACTAAGAAAATGTCCCCACCAGATTGCCCTGTGGTATTTTCTTGATTATTGACTAATATGGGAAGGCTAACCCAATTGTAGGAAGTACTCTCCTAGGGCAAGTGGTCCTGGAAAATATAGGAAGATAAAAGGAGCAATCCATTAAGACAGTAAGCAGTATCCCTCCCTGGCATCTGCTGCAGTTCTTGCTTGAGTTCCTGCCTTGACTTTCTTCAGTGATGTTCTATTGGTAATGAATTTTATTACAGTAATAGAAAGCTAACTATGACAAGGGGCAGTCACAAAAACATCATATTTCTTGCCATTTTTTATACTCTTCTATATAATAATTATTAAAAAGACATGATTTTCCTATATAGTTGAATATATTTGTAACTGAATATTAACCCTGTAAAAATCATGTGAAAAATAAGACAAATGTCATATCCATGTGGCTCTAATCACATACTTTCTAACAGACATTATTTGGGACAAAAACTATCTAGATTTCTACCTACATGTTCATTTCAGACAGTTATGCAACATCTGGTTAGAACATCCAACAAACTATGAGAAGAAGCAGATATTTTCTTAGTCTAGTTAAAAATAAGCTGATATCAGTCATTTAAAAGGCGTTGTCCAATTATTTCTTAAATTTTTTTCAGCTCAGTTTCTTTTTTATTTATTTTTATTTTTATTTTATTATTATGAACAAAGAAGTCACATTTTCTATCCTTGTATATCCTTACTCAAGGTCCCTTCCCCCTCCCACCACATCAGGTCATTCCTTCTTCTCCACAACTCCCCATCTCCTCCCTGGGCAGTCAGCAGGCACTCCCAAGGTCCCCCTGACCCACTATTGTTTAGATCAGCCTCCACTACTGACAGATCCAGTTTTCTCCCCCCTCCCTCAAGAGTGAGTCAGGTGTTCCTCTCGGGAGAGTGGGATTCAAGGATCAGCTCAGTCTCTTTATAATCCCTCATAATGGAATAAAATTAGTCTCTTAATTTTTCTTGTTTTCAATGTTGAGTTTTTACTAATATATGACAACTGAATATTTTTTCTTAAAAAAATATAAGGGTCTTTGGCATCTACATTTTTCTCAGCTACACCATGTTGTATCTATAATTAATGTGAACTCACCCCTTGACTAACAAATTGTAGGCTGAATTAACTGAAAAAAATTAGGCTCACAAAAAAAAAACAAAAACAACAAAAAAAAAAAACAAGAAAATAGCACACAGATAATGTGATTTTCTCTTTTAATCTTAGACCGAACTTACTTGATTATGTTCAATCAACTTCATTAATTACTGTCTTATCATGACAACATAAATGCTGACAACAGCAAGTTAAAGAAAACAGGCTTGATTTTGGCTCACAGTTTGAAAGGGATTCAGCCCATTATGGCAAAAAGACATGAAGGTACCATCAGCAGGTAGGAAGCCAAGATCTATAAACGTTGGTATTCAGCTGCCTCTCTCTCCTTTCCACTTTTTATTTAGTCTGCAAATCTAGATGATAGATGGTGCCACCCACATACAGAGTAAGTTTTCCTTTTCATCTAAACCTCTCTGAAAACATTCTCACAGACATGCCCAAAGGTGTGCCTCCCAGGTAACACTAAATTCTAGTTGATCTGATTATTCCCACTCATGAAGAAGAATTCACAATTATATAAAGTCTAATGCAATAAAAAGTGCATTTATCTCTAGAAGAAGAATTGTTAAATTCTAAACCCCAAATTTCCCACATTTTGGAAACTAAAAGAAACTTCAAAATATCCCTACAAATATCATTAAAACAGTGGTAAGGCTGTGAGCTGGAAATACAGTTTGTGTGTGGTCACCCCAAACATAAAATTATTTTCATTGTTACTTCATAAATTAAATTTTGCTACTGTTATTAATGTAAATGTCTGTGTTCTCCTATGGTCTTAGGTGACCCCTGTGAAAAGGTAATTAGACCCCAAAAGGGTCACAACATATCATTTGAGAACCACTTCTCTAAAGCCTTACATAGTCAGTAATGAATAAGTGGATTTACTATTTGATGAAATTGACTATTTGATGAATTCTGAAGAAAATGACTTGAAGCTTGAGGTGCAATGAAATCTAACAAGTAGGAAGCATATAGTTAGCCATTGTAGTACAGCATCAATTTTAAGAGGTTTTCTGTGACTGACGAGACCTGTTAAGAAGTACCACATATCTCCTACCCACTGATGCACTTAGCTTAATAACCACAGTAACACAAAGTAACCCCACTTAAAGGACTTGCTTTAGTTCACATACAACAGGATTGCAATCTGCACAGAACAGCAAGTGTCCCCAGGGACTGAAGAGACAGCATAGTGGGCAACAGGCAAGACAGGGAGCTCTCAAGCCCATGAGCTCATTGGAACTATGACACCTGCCCCACCTATTGAGTCAACCTTGTGGTAGGTGGGGACAGGAAAAGAAATGAGTGACAAATGCATTTTCCACAGACCAAAATAGGTCACGGCCTGTTTAGCTCATAAGATTTTTTTATTTATTTAACTCTTCTAAGACAAAAAATTGGCTGTTTATCATACAAAGATTTTTTTCACACAAAAATACTCTTTTGGAAGTTCAAACATAGATCCTGCTGCATTACAACTTCAAAATAAAATTGGTCTGATTTCTTTTTCCATTTTTAGTTACAGGCAATATATAATGTTAATTTCCCTTCAATGTGTACTTTCTAGTTTTAGTTTCAAAAAAACCAACAAACAGCATGGCAACCAAGTTTTAAACAGTTTTCATATCAGCCTAGAGATTGAAAAAAAAAGTCCCTTTCATACCACAAGTGCAGACATTTATTATCTCTTTCTTTCTTTAATTTATAATTCTAAGACCAGAGCAAATACTTAGCACTCTCTCGATACATCATTAACCTATGGATTAAAAGTTTTTAATTAAATAATAGAAGATGTGTTGATTTTCCAGGTGTTTATTTCTGAGGTCATTGCCTCACATATAATAGGATAAAATAGAAAGTAAACATTTATACTGTCTTTATAAAGACCCATTTTAGGCATCATTTTTCTCAGTCTCAATGTTATAATAACTACTATCAGTGAGCATTTGTATTCAGTTGACAACAAGAATCGTAGAACTAGATCCTGCTTAAGCAATTGGGGCAGAGCTGAAAGATGGCTCAGCAGTCAAGAGCCCTGACTGCTCTACCAAAGGATCAGTTTCTAGAGCCTACATGGTAACTCACAGCAGTTTATAACTCTAGTTCAAGTGGATCCAATCTAATGTCCTTTTCTGGCTTCCACAGATACTGTATGTGAATATTGCACCAACATATATATAGGCAAATAACTCATACACATGAAATAATAAAATTTAGCAATTCTGTGCAAAATTCAAAAATATAAAGAAAAAGGAAAGAAAAAAAAGAAGAGAGAAAGAAGAAAAAAGAATGAAAGAAAAAGAAAAAGCAAGTAGTACAATCTTAAAAATAAAGTAACAAGCTCTACTTGTTGCTTAGTGGCACAGAATTTGATTATCATATGCAAGGCCCAGGGTTTGACCTCTAGTGGGAATGAGTGTGTCTGTCCCTCTTATTTGTATAATAATCAGGTTTTCCTCTGTCTGGAAAAGTGTCACTGACTATTATACCACATAAATATATATATATATGTATATAAAATTGTATATATATATATATAAAATTGTAAATAAAGATTTTATAAATTACTTTCAATTTTATATTTTAAATTACATTATAATCATTTTTAAATTTTTCTAAAATTAAGACAAAGTAGAATAGTCTTCCATCAAAATGATAAAAATCAGTTTATCTTTCAAAAACTTAAGTGTAAAGTATTTCTGTAAAAAAATGAGATACTTTTTATCATAATTTGCTTTTGTAAGACTTTTAATTTTTTTCTTTTTACACTAGTACTAACCAATTAAATCCTCAAGCATAGCACGAAATATTCAGCATGCACATCTGTACAGAGCATTCATTTTCCACCATCTTATTATCCTTATTTTAGTAATAAATGTGAGGCATTGGTATTTCAGATTAATTTTGTTGGACAATTAGTTTTTAAGCTGAGGAATTCCTTTCCAAATTGCATTAATAAAATTAAATTCTTCATTTAATTTTTTCAATGCTCTTAACTAATACAGCTTTTCCCTTCATCAAGTTATGAGCTGCATGTCTTTACTTGACATAAAGCAGAGCCATTGGCACAAACTTTCCTGTTTTTCTCACATAGCAATACATTGGCTAGACCTGCACAAACTCTGGAGGTTAACTTAATGGACTTTCTGCAAAAAAATTCAAATGAGCATGATCATATCTCTTCTCCCTTGTTGACATACTTTTACCCTTGTGTATGTGAAAAAGCATTTTAACTTTGTTTTTAAATGCAAAATAAAAATCCTATAGCATTATAAACATAGGTTTATTTACTATATTTTCATAGGTTTTCAGTAATTCTCAGGCCACAGGCCCAAGTTTTTCTAACACTGGGACAGTAGTTCTGCTGTTTATTTAGAAAACACATTTTCATCAGTTCCTTATTCAGTTAGCAAGCTTCTCTTAGAAATGTAAGTATGCAGAGTTGGTGAGTTTGCATCACAGGTTTCCTTTGTTTTTGAACAATAAATTCTCTACTTCTTCAACAAGTCATCTTTTCACTGTCTTCTCGAATGGTACTCTGTCCGCATTTGTTCCTATTTTTAAATTAATTTAAAAATGTGTAATACTCTTTTGTATATTCTTTTGATTACTTCTTTAAAAATTCCATACAACACATTTTCTTTTTTTTTTTTGGAGAAAATATTAGATTTTATTTACTCATATCTTCATCTGTTTTCTAGCCTATTCATGGTGACAATTGAAAGCCTGCTTCATTTATTATAGCACACTCAATAATGTCACTTTGAGTCAAGATCCCAAGGGAAAATAGTTCAGATTGCTGCAGCAGAGGGAATTCCAGAAGAAACTGAACAAGTTCAAGGCAGCCAAAATTCTAGTTACTGAAAAGAGCCATAGAATCTTTCCCTCTGAAATTTTTTTCTTCTTTATTTATTTTGTATTTATCAAAAATAAACAGTAAAATGAATTTAAAATGCTGAAAAGTTAACAATAACTATAAAAAGGATAAAAATCATAACCATGACTTATCAAGGGTGACAATGCAAATAAGATTGCTACACATATATTTACTTTGTGCTCAGCTTTCCCTCTGAATTTTTTTTTCCATCCCTGTATATCCTTATTCAAGGTCCCTTCCCCCTCCCACCACATCAGGTCATTTTTCTTCTCCGCAACTCCCCATCCCCTCCCTGGGCAGGGAGTAGACAGTCCTATGGTCCCACTGACACAATAATGTTTGGATCAGTCTCCACTCCTGGCCAAATCCAGTTTTGTCCATCCTCCCTCAAGAGTGAGTCAGGTGTTCCTATAGTTGGAGTGGGGTCTGAAGGGTCAGTCCAGGGTGTTTCTGATCCCAAGCTGTTCAGTGGTTGTGGTTGTGGTTTGCAGGTTGGGCATGTTTGGCTTTTTTTCTTGTTTGTTTGTTTAGAGACCACTAATGAGTGAGTACATCCCCTGCTTGTCTTTCTGAGATTGTGATACCTCACTCAGGAGGATATTCTCCAAATCCATCCATTTGCCTGCGAATTTTAGGATATCATTTTTTCTTACTGCTGAGTAGTACTCCATTGTGTAGATGTACCAAAGTTTGTTAATCCATTCTTCAGTTGAGGGACATCTAGGTTGTTTCCAGGTTCTTGCTATTACAAATAATGCTGCTATGAACATAGTTGAGCTAATACCTTTAGAGTGTGAATGTGCCTCTTTAGGGTATACACCCAGAAGTGGTATTGCTGGGTCCTTGGGGAGATTGATTCTCAATTTTCTGAGAAACCTCCATATTG
>PVIH01023860.1:0-23939 GCA_004025045.1 Sigmodon hispidus
CTCTCTGGTCAGGGTTCGAATTCGCCCCTCAGAGACCCCTGCAGTTGGTTTGCTCAGTTCACTCAGTTCGGGGTCGCAGTAGGGATCCTTGCAGATACCCTCAGCAGCAGCAGGAGCTGTGGGTGTGGCCAGGTGCAGAGTTCAGCTGCCCCCTGCTCCAGAGTGTGCTGGGACGCCGCAGAGGGCACCGGTCCCGGCCGAAAGGGATTTTTTAAATGGCATCCTAGCTAGACAATATTTTGGTGGGGATTGGGAATGGTCACAGAAGCATTAGTATCTCTCATTCTCAATTATTAGTATGCAATCATTGATGCCACTGGGAGAAAAAGTCTTCTTTACCCATATTAGCATCATGGATTTTTACATGGTTTCTGGAAGCAGCAAAGACCTGGAACACAAACATAGCCTCAGGTGATAGCCTAAAATAAATGCTGCTGCTGGAGGCCATGCTGACGTTCATGATTCATATTGCCATTGAAGGCCATGAAGGCTTGTTGTTTTAATTTAAATATGATTGACCAAAGCCTTGTAGAAGGCTCAAGGGTCAACTATTTGCTATCGCATAGAAACCCTAAAATCATATTTTAAAATGAGAGATTTGATGTTTCTCAATGATGAAGGTCTCAGTCTGTGGTAGTTAGCCTATTTGGACCTGTGAAGGAGCAATGCATTATGGTAGGAATCATGGGGCAGCTGCTAAAACATGAACATTAGCATGCTAATTTCCTTCCCTGTTTCTATGGTAAAATATCAGCAAAAAAAAGCAACTCAAGGACAAAGGGTTTATTTCAATGCACAGTTAGGGAGAATAGTTTACAGTAACATGGAACTCAATGATGCTTGAACTTGAAGGAGATCCATGGTACTTACTGTCAGGGAGCAGAGAGAATAATGGATGGTTGTGGTCTCCTCATTTTCTCCATTTTATACACTCCAGCATTTTAGTTCAAGGAAGGATCCCCCAAAGTTAAAAAACTTCTCATATCAATAAACCTAATCAACTTCACAGGTATTCCTGAAAGGTTATATAATATTTGATAACATTCTGTCCAATTGTCATGTCATACTAATGATTTAAGTTTTAGAAAATGGATTATGAAGAGCTTTGGGAAGGGCTTTCCTCTGAAGGTGAGCAGTAAAGTCATGAACTTTACAAGGAAAACTTGATGGTGTAAACTGTTTTCCTTTTCCAGCACTGAGATCATCACAGATGTACTGTAAAGAAACAGTGTGTTGGGAGGGGGAGGGTAGTAAAGGCTCAGTACCAGAGCAAAGTTTCAGCATTTGCAGGTCAGGCTCATGCTTGATGGCTGAATGATTGACCTCTGCCCCATTGAGTTATAATAGGAAGGGCATAAGACCCAATAATCTCTAAAAATGAAGACCAGCAACACCAGAAAGGGCAGATGGGAAATGCAAGATACCACACAGATGTGGGAGGAAGGAAAGAAGACACTTACAAGGATTCCACTAATTAGACTAGAAACTATATCCAGGATTATTTCCTATCTCAACATTCATAACCTTAACTGTGTCATGTAAATTGACATAACCATATAATTCAGAATTATTATGTGGGAATTTGGAGATGTTGTATTCTATCAGCCATGCTTAGATTCAAGTCATTAGTTTACATGCTTTTGATTTACTTTATAGAATAGTGTCAAAAACTAAAAGCAATCTTTCCTTAGCTATGAAAGAATTCTCCCACATGTTGAATGTAGCTTTCATGATTTCTTCTTCTCTCTTGGTTTAAAGGGTGGTTTATCCCACTGCTAGGCACAGTTGTAACTTAAGACTCACTGTCATCCTGGAAAAAAATATGCCTCATTTTGAAAAGTTCCTTATATTACATGGGACCCATAAGAAAGCAGAAGCTGTATTCATACCACCCTTAACATTGATCTTTAAAGATTTAAATTTTTTACATATGTATTTTATTTTATTTCACAAGCAATTATGAGTAACTTGCCACATGTGTGTGTGCACACCATGGGCAGTCCTAGTGCCCATGGAGGTCAGAAGAGGGCAGCAGGTCTCTGAAACCACTAATGGTTTTGGTAGAAGTAATGATTGAGAACTTTTTCTTGAATTGTCATCTGCTCTACACTTGAATAAATGACCTTTAATGGAGTTCAGTTGAAAAAGCATTCTAAATTGGAGAAGCAGGAAAAAAAAGCCACTGTGGCATTGAACACTGAGTTCATTTAGTGCATGGCAGGAGACTCTTATGAGCAGCAATAATAGCTTTATTTTGGATCAATGATTACACTGTGTAAAGCTTACTGCTTACACCTTTGCTGAGTTCTTCACTTTCACACTACAATGATGCTTGGTGTAGGCCCTAGGAATTTGTTAGTTCAGTGAACTGAAAGAGATAAACGTTAAACTGATTTGTGAACAGAGTGTAGCAAACCCAGTATCTGAGGCCATAGAATTACAGGAGCAGAGATGTTTGCAGCATATACTACACTGATTCTCAGTGGTATTTGATCACAAAACATAGAGGGAAAAGTAGAGGACCCTATGCCAAGAAATAGGAAGAGGAACACTGCCTAAAGAATTGACTTTAAGACTGTGATTACATGGACTTCCTGGATTGGAATCAAATGATGAGCCTTGGGACCAAGTTGGAATGCATTTCCCATGTGATATTGTGTTAATATTGTGTGAAGGGAAGTAGGCTAAGGAAAGGATGCTTATTTAGGGGCCAGGACCCTGATTCAGTTAAGGATGACAAGAGGGTAGAAAGGGTGAGCAAAATTTGCCAAAAGGGAAAATGTTTAAGTTGCAAAATAACAGAATGTGATAATAGTTTTATTAGTGGAGTGGGTGTGATGAAAAGAAAAGAAGGCACAGTTGTCAAGAAAATAGTTGAAATGGTTTTAGTACTTTTTAAAATCCCTAAGTATTAGCACAAAGTGGCAGGGAGAAAAGAGGCCCATGGTCTACACGTTGCACTGGGTTACACATGGACGATCCAAGCTAGGTCGTGAGACAGAGGCACTGTGGTATTTATGTTAACTCGGTTCTGCTGTGTTCCACCTCCCTATGAATGATTTTCAGTCACCAAAATCTGAATGATAGAAAATTGAGTTGCCATGCTCTGCTTGTGTTGCATCAGTAGCTGTGACCACACGATGGCACCAGTGCTTCACATTTTCTCATACTGTTTTTTTGTTGTTGTTGTTTTGGTTTTTAAACCCAAATAAATGATACACTTAGACTGACAGAATATTCTCCTGAAAATTTTAGACTTTGCTTGAGAGGTAACACAATAGTTAACTTGATAGCTTTTTAAAACCAGCCCCAGACTATTTTACAGAAAAAATGTTCAGACTGTTGAAACATACTCACTGACCAAGGAACATCTTTTTAAGGACAATGAAAAAAGTATAAATATAAATATAAACCACTTAAGAACATAATTTGTTTTACTTAGTGATTGATTTAAGACAGAATGTAAATCAGGATTGTTTTCATCTAAAATTGGTAAGTAGTTGCTCATAATCTTGTTACCATGCTGCATTCTACTGTGT
Source organism: Sigmodon hispidus (assembly GCA_004025045.1). NCBI lineage: Eukaryota > Metazoa > Chordata > Mammalia > Rodentia > Cricetidae > Sigmodon > Sigmodon hispidus. The sequence goes on from PVIH01023860.1 coordinate 3,540, forward strand.
GTATGTACTTTTCTGCAATGTTGAATGCATACTGCCAAAATGTAGTTTTTGATCTGAGACAGCGATAATTTACATAGTTTAATAGTGAAGGCAAGGACCATGCAGTCCTTAGCTAGCTGTGCATTCACATACCTTAGGTCATGTGATGCTGAATGACCAACTAAATATATATTCTAGGGAAACTTAACATCTTACAGGCTGGGAACAACAGGAAAAGCTATAGCTCCTTATCACTTCCTCTTACACATTTATACCATCCTTGATGTATCTTTGTTTTTTAACCGATCCTCTGTTTCAGGTCCTAAGCATGAGAAGGTTTGCATACTTCTGTCACCATAGACACATAGGGTTCTAGAGATTTTTGTAACATTCCAAGCATCCTAAAGAGACTTTTAAATCCCATAATTTAGAATGTCTTCACCTCCCTTACAAAATCCCTTTTATTTTTTCATCTAGTGTGCAAACCTTTTAGAATACTGCTCAGTTCTCTCTTCAGCTACTGGAAATATGAAATCCTGATCATAAATCACATCTTCATTTTAAAGCATTGTTTTGAAGATTATTTAGTTTACTTGCACTTATTCATTTTAGGTTTTTATTTTATATTTATTATGCATATGTGGATGGTATAAGTGCAGAAAGGATATGTCCTCAATAATGCAAAGGCCTACAGAAGCCAGATGTTGGATTATCTGGTTGCTTGAGGTACAGGTGGTTGTGAGCTAATGGAGTCCAGTGTGCTTTAACCACTGGATAGTCTGTTTAGTACACAGCCCTTTTGTGACAGGCTTGATGTAGTCTTGATATGACAATACTCCTTTCTTACCTTTCAGAAAGCTTGGATAGCAATCATGTGCCATGATGGATTCTGTACCTTCTGTTTCTTAGTGTCTCCTGCAACTCTTCAAAAGGATGCTTCATTGGATTTTTTAATTTGAAAAACTGATGTACAGCTTTTCCAGCATTCCTCCCCTCGGGAACAATGCTCTTCAGCTGTTCCTCTACATGTTCCTCCCCTCCAACTCCACTACTTCATTTCTCTGTCCCCTTTGCATCTCTCAATAAACATCAGCTTTATTTTTTTATGTCAGACCTTGCTCACTACAGAGCTGATCTAATCAATAAACTTGAATTATTCCAGATTTTTGCTCTTTCTTCATGATAAGCAGAATGACCTTAGCCTGCTCAACATAGAAAACTATCAGCTGTCCCTGATGTCATTCTCTCCTTTGGCACCTATGTCACGTTCCAATCTTTCAATGTGCCTTATCAAGTCTGCTCTTTTGATGACCTCTATCTCCAGTGTTATTCTTTGACTCAACTTAGAATCTCACAATTGTAATAATATCTGTTTTTTATTTATATTACCTTTTTACAATTTAAATTCTGGTGCTTTGTGGTGGAATGTTTTTTATATGATGTAAATAAATAATTGTTTAGACTTATGTACGGCATTGTAAAAGTGGGTAAAAATTAGAGGCAGCTAAATAAAAAAAATAAAGTTTATTAGTTGTCATTTATCTTTTAAAAAAAAAACATATAAAAATTTAAGTGAGCCACGGGCTACAAGCCACGTAATAAATAAATCTATAAAAATAAGTTAATTTAAAATAAAAAAGTTAACTAATAATATACATAAAATATGGGCCAAACAATGTTAAAATATATAAACATGTAATTTATTTCTTTTAAGAGACAAAAGCCACAGACACACAAACCAAGTTCCAAACCGGCGCCACACATGCGCCAAACACAAACCTCCAGCCCCAAACAAGCCAAAAAAAAACTTACTACAACAGATAGGTTAGGGTTAGGGTTAGGGTTGGCTTTGAGTCTCTGCATATGTTTCCAACAGTTACTGGATGAAGGCTCTATGATGACAACTAGGGTATTCACCAATCTGATTACCAGGTAGACTAGTTCAGGCACCCTCTCCACTATTGTCTATAGACTATTGTCTATTAGACTATAGTCTAAGATGGAGTCACCTTTGTGGATTCCTAGGATTTTCTTAGCACCAGATTTCTCCCTAACCCCATAATGTCTCATTTTATCAAGATATCTCTTTTATTGTTCTTCCTCTTCATCCCTCCCCAGCTTGACCTTCCTGTTCCTTATGTTCTCATCTTCCATCCCCTCCTCTCTCTTGTCCCCCCTACCTCAGTTTACTCCAGAGGTCTTGTCTATTTCCTCTTCCCAGAGCAATCCATGTGATCAAAACAACTCTGAGATACCATCTTACACCTGTCAGAAGGACTAAGATAAACACAGAAGACAGTCTATGCTGGAAAGAATGTGAAGAAAGAGGAACACTCCTCCATTGCTGGTAGGAGTGCAAACTTGTACAGCCACTCAGGAAATAAATCTTCCATAAGACCCAATGATATAACTATTGGGCATATATCCAAGAAATGCTCAATCATACCACAAGTACACTTGCTCACCTATGTTCATAGTAGTATTATTTGTAATAGCCAGAACCTGAAAACAACCCAGATGCCTGTCAAATAAAGAATAAAGGAAATGTGGAACATTTACCCAATGGAGTACTACTCAGCTGAAAAAAATGACATCATGGAATTTGTAGGCTAATGAATGGACCTAGAAAATGTCATCTTGAGTGAGGTAACCCAGACTCAGAAAGACTAACATGATATGTACTCAACTCATAAATTGCTACTAGATGCAAAGCAAAGGATAACCAAACTACAACCTACAGATCCAGAGAAGCTAGCTAACAGGGAAGACCTTAAGGGAACACATTGATAAGCCTATTTTTATCAAAGCACTGTTGTAGTAAGTTTTTTTTGGTTTCTTTGGGGCTGGAGATTTGTGACTTGGCACACGTGTGGCGTTGGTGGTTTGGAACTTGGTTTGTGTGTCTGTGGCTTTTGTTTTTTAAAAGAAATGAATTATATGTTTATATATTTTAATATTGTTTGGCTTATATTTTATGTATATTATTAGTTTTTTATTTTAAATTAATTTATTTTTATGAATTTATTTATTATGTGGCTTGTAGCTTGTGGCTTATTTGAATTTTTATATGTTTTTTTTGGGGGGGATGGATGGCGACTAGTAAACTTTATTTTTTTTTTTTAATTTGGCTGCCTCTGATTTTTTACCCACTTTTATGGTGCCCTGCATGGGTCTAAACAGTTATTTATTTACATCATATAGAGAACATTCCACCACATTTTTTTTTGTTTAATTAAAAAGGAAGGTTTTAATTTTTATATAGTAAAATTATATATAACAGAATAGTTTTTAAGTAAGAATTATAGTTATAATATTTAGTCTATTTGAATTTTAAAATTAAAGAGAATATTTTATTATTTATTTTATTATTGTGAGTTTAAAGTTTTATATTTAATGTATTTTTTAAATTAAAAAGAACTATATTTATAATTATTAAACTTTTAATTATATTAAAGACTATAGAAGGATATAATATTATGTAAATAAATAGGAAGTGTAAGTAACTTTTAAAGTTTAGAAAATGACATGACAGAGATGACATTTATTTGTTTGGACAGTTATTTAAAGTTTTTTTGTAATGTTGGGGCATTTATTTTTAGCCATTATGCCTAAAGTCTTTGGCAAACTTTTTAGTGATGTAGGAAATTTGACACAGTCTATTAGTTGTTTTTTTTGTTTTTTGAAGAATGTCTGGCAATGTTTTTTGTAAAGCAGGAACTTGAAGGACTATTTTGGCTTGTTTTGTTTATATTTAGAGGTTATTTTTTTATGGAACTTGTATGTTTAGTTTATATAGCATATTATTAAGTAGTCAATATTAGAATAGTTTTTTGTTTAGAGGCTAACTGTTGTCACAAAGTAAATTTTATATGAAGTTTTTTTAATGTTTATTTTTTTGGTGTTGTTAGGAACAGACTTGTCTTATTGTCTAGAAAAGTATAAGTTTTTAAAATATTTTAAATGTCATATTTTGTATGTCTTTGAAGTGTTTGAAGACTATTTATTTAATTGAAATATATTTTTGTATATCTATAAAAACTTAACTAACATAACTATAAGTTTGTTTATCATAGATGACTATTAATTTGTATTTTTTAATTATATATTATAATTTTAAATGAGTTATATTAGCATTATATTTTAATTAAGAGCAGAAAAATACATATGGTATAACAAAATTGACTTTAAGTTTATATTAATAAACTAAAATTTATTTATCTTTTTTAATTATTTTTATATCAAGATACTTGGTTAACTCTGGGTGCAAAGCATTTAACTATAACTTGATAATGGAGTCCTAACTCATATTTGCAATATACTATAAGTGACTATAGGCAGAACTGGCTTTTCATGAAAAATAAAAATCTACCAATCATATATATGTATATGTATGTATGTGTATATATATATATATACATATTGGTCTTTAGAGGATATCCATTAGGTGCACTATTCTGGAAGTCAAACATAAATTATGTTCACACACACACTAATTTATTAATTTATTAGAATGGCTTATAGGCTATTACCCACACGTAGCAAGATGCATTAATGGAAATTAGTTGAATTAAGATGCAAGATGCCTGAGCCACAGGCAAAACAACATGTAATTAATATAAGCATCTGAGTCATGAGGGCTAAGCAGCAGCGGGCAGGTCTGGACCTTGGTCTAGGCCAGGCCAGAAACCTCTACAAACCTTTCCAGCTGGCTATTCATAGAAAGACCAAGAATGCAGTAGTTGTTTAGTCCAGGAGGCTGGATGTCTCAGCTAGTGTTCCATACATATAGGGATCTTGAATAATTAGGCTCTGATATCCATGAAGCAATGGAATTCCCAGCAAGATAAGAGCAAGCACGCAGAGAGAAAAGCTTCCTCTTCTGTGTCTTTACAAAGGCCCCCAGCAGATTAGAGGTGGGTTTTCCCAAATCAAAAAACTGTCTTTCTACCTCAAAGATCCAGACTAGAAGTAAATTTTTCTATTTCAAATTAAGCAAAAATCCCTCTCCCTGGTGTGCCCTCCAGTTCTGGGATTTAGTTAATTCCAGATATTGTTCTGCCTAGTCTAGTCTGCCTTACATTGGAATATTGGCTTTGGTCTTGTCCTTATTTTTGTTCTTTTCTTTGTGGGGTAGATGTGTGTGTGTGTGTGTGTGTGTGTGTGTGTGTGTGTGTGTGTGTACACATAGGTACCAGAGAAGGACTTGGATGTCTTATTTTATTGCTGTTCATCTTATTTTTATTTCAAATGGGTTATCTAAAACTGAACCTGAAAATGCCTAATAAGCTTAGGCCAAATTCCCAGGATCTGTCTGTCTGTAGTAGCCCCTCAAAACTGAGTTTTAGACATGCCACACCAGGCCTTCACATGGGCACAGAAGATTCTAACACCTGCTCTCTCATAAGAAGATACATGTTACCAGCTATGGATCTGAAACACCTGGGAGTGGCACCTTGGATCCCACTCCCTCTAGAGGAACACCTGACTCAGTCTTGATGTTGGGGGGAGGAAACTGGAGTTGCCTGGAGTGGATGCTGAACTGAACAATATTGGAACCTTGGGACCTCCTGCCCTTGCTGGACAAGAGATGGGAAGATGTGGAGGAGAGTGACTGGAGGGGGTGGGAGGGGGAAGAGACCTTGAATAAGGATATACACGGATAGAAAATGTGACTTTGTTCATAATAAAAAAAAAAAAAGAAAGAGAAAAGAAAAAAGAAAAAAAGAACCTAGAAATAACCTAGGTGACTCTCAACTGAAGAATGGATTAACAAGCTGTGGTACATTTACACAATGGAGTACTACTCAGCAGTAAGAAACAATGATATTCTATAATTTTCAGGCAAATGGATGGATATGGAGAATATCCTCATGAGTGAGGTTTCACAATCCCAGAAAGATAAGCAGGGGATGTATTTACTCATTAGTGGACTTTAAACAAAAAGCAAAGCATGTCCAAGCTGCAAACCACAAACACTGAACAGCTTGGGATCTTAAGCACCATAAACTGGCACTTTGGAGCCCATTCCCTCTGGAGGAACACCTGAGCCAGTCTTTATGTGGGGATGAGGAAAGTGGATTTGCCTGGAGTGGAGGCTGAACTAAGCCACATTGGGACCTGGGGACCTCCTGTCCTTGCTGGGGAGGAGATAAGGAGATGGGGAGAAGAGTGACTTGTAGGGGCGGGAGGGGAAGGGCATTTGAACACGGGGATACATGGATTAAAAAATGAGATTTTATTAATAATAGAAAAGAGAAAAAAAGAAGTGCTGTTACCAACTAAGCCATCCTTTCAGTCCATAGATTTGGATTTTAGAGCATTTCCATTAAGTGCACTTTTCTATAAGTAACACATAAATTTTGCTCACAATTCTTCTAAATATTCTGTTTCAGCAATCATAGCAATTGGATCTCTAGATGATAACCAAGACATAATTTGGACACTAAGTTAACGATCACACTCAATGGACAGGCTATAAACTGAAATCTTCATTTTTTAAGTTTCTGGTTTTTTAGTGACATTGTTTTAAGTGGGAAATTATAGTCATTCCTATTTACATAACATTTTCAAGAGGAATGACAATAGACTTCAATCAATAGTGTCTCTTGGCCCTCACTGGCTAATATTATCAAAAGATATAATTCCTTACTGGCATTGTTCTCTTTGTTATTTTATGATGTCTAGTCTAGACACAATGGACATGAGTTTTAAAGCTGTTATTTACCAAGATAATTCATCCCTACTGGTCAGCTTTCATACTCCTGGAAGGTGCTCTGTAATAATACTACAGGTAAAAGGTAATTATCACTCTTACCCATCTGTGAACACTGCAAGCTTCAATAATCATCATCTGGACAAACATTTTCACCAGCACAAATATTTTGAGAGTAAGTAACCAATCACATTCTGATGCCCTCTAAGGTCTAGTACACAAGATGAAGCCCATACCTGATACTGAGGCCACAATCATGTGGCTAGGTAAACCATACACTCTAAAGGACAACTTACAACTATTAGTCTGCTAAATAGGTGTTATATTTAACCTGCCCTCAAAAGCTTATTATTACATAAATGAATCTTTAAAAAAAAAAAAGTTTTAATTTTTTTTGGTTATGTAAACAGTATTTCACCTGGTGCCAGAAGAGGGCACCAGATCTCATTATAAATAGTTGTGAGCCCTGATTAGTGAATCTCTTTATCCTAATCACAGTAGCTGTTTTGAAGTTGATAGTGATTAACATAGATTGGGAATATTTAAGATTGCTTATTGCTTGGTCCAAATTGGACATCTGCATACCCACTCATCTTTTCAAATCTCAGAATTCATTGCAGAAGAGGGATAAAAGGAATGTAAGGACCAGAGGCAGTGAATGACTACAACAAAACTGTTTTCTGGACACAACAAAACAATTACTTATGTGAACCCACAGAGACTGTGACAGTATGTACAAGTCCCACACAGATTTAAGCCAGACAAATTGGTCTAAGTTCCAGGTAAGGCCTAGTTATCTAAGCCTTGTCTTCAGGGCTAGTTTCAGTTACATACCTTAAGAAAATTTCTCTACTATAGAGATGTCATAAATATACATACATTAGCTTGTTATTTTTTAATGTTATCACTTGTTAACATTTTTTTCCTATATAAAAGACACATTTGTATTGAAATTTCTTATAAAGATACAGCATTGAGGCTATCTTAAAGGGAGAAACTTAATAAACACAGCTTCAAATTTAACAATAGTTGTAGTTAGTTTGCTCTTATGTAGGCATATTAAGTAATGAAAATAACTGTTCTGTGTCTCTTTTCTCTAAAATACATGATGCATAAAAATTAAATCTGTACTCACTCGTTAGTGGACTTTAAGCAAAAGCATTTTTATTTTATTGAAAGATAATGGGTGAATAAAGTGATTTAAAACACACACACACACACACACACAAACAAACAAAAAAAAACTGGTCTGACTATAGAAGGATTGCTTAGCAGGAATTTGTGATGGCTGTAGTGCATCCATGGGCATTAGCTGTGACCTACAGTGCTTTCTTCATCTATAACCGAGCCTAGCCTGGCTTGAGGGGCATTAGCTTGTTTTTTATCAGACAAAATGCTTTGTGAATGTAGCAGGTGTCGTCACTACAACTACAGAGAATTAAGTACTGTAAATGAAGCTAAGCATTGACCTCACAGTGGTAACTTTTATGTTGATTAAATTTAGATTAAAATTTTTATATGTGTTTTGCACTCATAAATAAGATAACACATATTACTGTATGTGGAGCCACACAAATTAATGTCATCCACTAAATATGCCCTCCTCACTTCTGCTTCTTCTTATTCCCTACTTATGGCCACTTTCTGGTTTTGGTTTTGGTTTTCAAAGACCTATGCATTTTCTGAAACCCAGATAAACCATAAGTTTCCATGATATACACCCACATATTCCACATATATCACAATGAGATATATTTGTCCCCATTTTTCATTGTCTTACACTTTAAAGCTGCCTGCAAAATCATTTTCCATCTCATTAGACCTTGAGTTACTAATACCTAGATACATGTAATTTAACTTGACATTCGCTATGGATCATAGTGCTCTCCTGGTACTCAATAAGTTCACTACAATATTTTCTAACCCATTCTGTCTACAACAGATTACAATGACCTAAGTAAATAGACATCAGTGGTAGGTAGCAATAATAGAGGCAGTTTGTTTGAGCTAAGGACTTACTATCTACTCTTTTACATTTCTGCCAGTCATTACCTCCAAGAACACAGCTATGAACTTTAAGAATAGAAAAAAAATATTTAAATAGAAATGAATGACTTGCCTAATTGTGCAGTAGGCTCGGTATTTAGTCAGGATACACAGACTTAATATACAGCTCAAATTAAATTAAAGAATTAATAAGTCTTCTGATTTCTCCAAACGAGTATTAATTCTCCTTAGGCCTAGAGACTAGGCTGAAAAGAGGAGAAAGCAGGAATTATTGGAAGCAGCCTGTGTGACAACATTGTAAGGTATTAGCAGTAAGAGATGGTGTTGACTAAATAGCAGTATGAATTGCACACTGGACCTTTCTGTCTCTGACATTTACTGGCTTTGGGGACTCTACTCCTCGTATTTCCAGCATTCTATGAGTCCGATTATATCTAGTAGAAGAACATTCTGTTACATTTTGAATACAGTTTGTTTTTGACAAAAGCATTACATGAAGTTTTCATTTATGCAGCATGTTAAGAAGGTTTTTACACTTTCAGAGTTATATTATCAGGTTTATTTTCAATGATGAGAAGTTAGACTTCCAGCCACAGTTTTAGTGATAAAAGCCATATTGAATTTATCCAAGTGTCTGATGAGAGTTTGGTGGATGATTTTGAGGCACCTCTTTCTACTGACACAAACCAATTTTTAAAAAAGAGGCTGACATTCTAGTAATGAACTACTATTAGATTAATGATAAATGTATGCAGTATTAGTTAATGTATTTTTAGAGAAAGAGGAGGCTAGATCAATGTAAGGAATGGCTAGATTTCTGAAATTGCAGTAGGGGTTTTTAACGTTATAAACATGTTTTATAAAGTTAATGATTGGGGCTTAAATTCTTTGATTAGTGGCCATTATTTCTGTTTTTCATGTCTATTAAATCTTTCTCCATCTTTATATTTTTAGCTACTTGAGCATCTGTTACAGGTTTGTCTTATATAATGCATTTAGTTTGGTTTCACTTTACAATCCAATTCAAAATTCTCTTCTGTTAATTTCATTCTAATTATATTTACTGATGGAGCTAAAGTGTTAGATTTCAATTCTTTTCCAGCATCTTAAGAAAACATACAAGCATGGTTTGTTTTTACTTTTATTTTAATCCTAATTTCTGTTATCAACATAGATTTCCATTATTCTTATGCTATACCTACATTCTTGCCAATTACTTTATTTTAAAGCTTCATACATTAAATTTAATCTTTTTAATTTTTCTTTTTATTCAAATTTACACTATTTTCTCACATTTTATTTATTTTTTATGATTATAACATAATTATTTGAATTTCCTATTCCCTTTTCTTCCTTCAACCCTTTTATATATGATATCTTGCTCTCTTAAAAATTCAATTTTTTTTATTTTTCATTAATTGATATTACTTTCATCTATTTACATGTGTATATATTCCTAAATATAACCCTGCTGGTTTTTGAGGAAATATTTGAAATAAAAAGACAGCATCCTGTTCTTTTGTTCTTAGATTAAGGTGAAATATTGGAAGATATTTTTGATGCATAAAAGATAAAAGTATTATAGATTTTTTAATAGAAAGAACACATAAAGGACACTGGGTAGGTTTAATCCATGATTCAACTCTTACCTTACCACTCACTATCACCCATCCTTAAAGTTTGCTAAGTGGATATGTTTTATGTTCCAGCTAGTGATCTCTTGTTAGGTGGTTGTCATAAATAATAATTTTGAAACCATTGCCCCATAGGGTTAACATGCCAAGAAATAAAACTATAAAAATTGCAAATATAATATGCAAAGTAGCACAGTGATGCTATTTAATAATGAGGGAATAAAATTGTTGGGGTGTTTTAAGTGACATAAATATGAAAGAATATACATAACAAATAACAATAAGATTAAATATCTGAAATATATAAGGATTCATTCCAAGGCTTTAATAATTAGATACATTAATATTGTTGAAAGGATTAATTCAGCCATTGTTGATTGGTTAGTGAGTACAAAGTGCCATGAGAGGTAATGTTAGCTATTTTATTTCCTATAAAATACTTTTGTATTATGGCTTTAATGTCAGTACCACAAAAGTTTATGTTTATGACCCTCTCATATATCTCAAATTTATAAGCCACATGGCAAAACCAGTTAATCCCAGCAAAAGCTTTTTTTTTTTCTTACTTCAGCATAGATATTTCAGTTCGGATATCTCTTAGAGAGGTGACTCTTGTAAACACAAGAATGTGTCTTTCAAAAAAAAAAGAATATGTCTTTCATTAGTCAGGAGAAGCAACATCAAGTCCCCAACTGAAGAATAAACTTGCTGATATATCTGTATTTCAATTGCTGTCATTGGTGATGGCTGAAGTTTGCATTCAACCTTAATAGGGAAGACACTTATTCCTCAGTGCTCTTTGCCTTGTGGCTTGCAGTGAAAATGGAGCCTTGGTGTCAATAGATGGCGCCAGAGGCTCGCTTGGCATTGCAGTTCCCAGACAATGCTCTATAGCTTCACATTGCTCTGCATGGAGATTATACTTACATTTTTGCAGAAAGCAGTTATATGCCTGATACCTTGCCACTGAATGAGTTAGAGAAGGTTATAACGTTGGATTACTGTTTTAAAATGATTGTATCTATTCATTTATTTCACAATTTAACCCCAGTTTCCCCTCCCTCCTGTTCTCCCTCCCCTCACCTCCCCTTTGCCCCCATCCACTCCTCTGAACATCAGATTCTTTATCATTTTATTTATTTAAATAGTATTATTATTCTATATAATATTAGAATATTATTGTTATATATCATTAGAATAATATAAGTGACACTTTAAATTAAAAATATGCAGACACCTTAAATACAGCAATTTTTTTAAACTTTTTTATTTTTATTTACTTATTTATTTGCCTTGGTGTTTGCCTGGAACTGGAACTACAAACAGTAGTTAGCTGCCATGTGGGTGCTGGGAATCGAACCAGGGTCCTCTGGAAGAGCAGACGGTGCTCTTAATCGCTGAGCCATCTCTCCAGCCCCCAAAATATGCAGACACCTTAAAAGTGAAGGTCAGAAACAACTTTGAGATACCACCTGACACCTGTCAGATTGGCTAAGATAAAAGGCACAGATGACAGCCTATAATGGAGAGGTTGTGGAGCAAGGGGAACACTCCTCCATTGTTGGTGGGAATGTAAGCTTGTTCAGCCATTCTGGAATGCAGTATGGTGGTTTCTCAGAAAACTGGGAATCAATCTCCCCAAGGATCCAGCAATACCACTTCTGGGTGTATACCCTAAAGATGCACAGTCGCACTCCAATGGCATTAGCTCAACTATGTTCATAGCAGCATTATTCGTAATAGCAAGAACCTGGAAACAACCTAGATGCCCCTCAGCTGAAGAATGGATTAACAAACTGTGGTACATCTACATAATGGAGTACTACTCAGCAGTAAGAAAAAAATGGTATCCTAAAATTTGCAGGCAAATGGATGGATTTGGAGAATATCCTCATGAGCGAGGTATCACAAACTCAGAGAGATAAGCAGGGGGTGTACTCACTCACTAGTGGACTCTAAACAAAAAAGCAAAAAGCAAAGCATGTCCAAGCTGCAAACCACAACCACTGAACAGCTTGGGATCGGAAACACCTGGGAATGGCACCTTGGATCCCACTCCCTCTAGAGGAACACCTGACCCAGTCTTGATGTTGGGGGGAGGAAACTGGATCTCTCAGGAGTGGAGGCTGAACTGAGCAATACTGAGACCTTGGGACCTCCTGCCCATGCTGGGGAGGAGATGGGGAGATGTGGAGAAGAGAGAATGACTGAAGGACGTGGGAAGGGACCTTGAATAAGGATATACATGGAAAGAAAATGTGACTTTATTCACATTTTTTTTTTTAAAGTGAAGGTCAGAAGTGCTTTCTAGTCAGTAACTCTGAGGTTCAGAAAAGGCAACAGCCAAGGACTCTTCAGAAGCTGAAATAAACTGAAAGGGTAACTGAGGAAGAAATTATGCAGAAAAAGAGGAAATGTTCAGGGAGTAACAGCCTGCGAATGTCACATCTCAGAGAGCACATTTTCTTCAACCAAGTAGTTGGAGACTCGCAGAAAAAAAAGTTGCAAACAAAGGATATGGTGGGGAGGACACGTTCTTGAGGGGTGTCTGTGTCAGACCTGAGAGACTCATGGTACCCAGCTGTGACCTTCACTTACTGGGCACTTGCTTTAGCTCATTCCATGTGCTTAACACAGTAGACTCTGGACGATCAGGAGAATTATGAATGTGCTCATGCTCTGCTCACCCTTTGCCTCTCTCTACCCTGTTCTCATCCTGTAAGTCCACTTCGATATATGTGGTGATGCACTCAGCATGCTTTGAGTCAGTGTTCATGTGCCTGTCATTCAGACGTCAAGTTTCAAATGATAAGAATGGAAAGGATTTTTAAAAATAAAGGCAGTCAGAGTTCATTTATGGCCCGGAAATAGGCTCCAGGGATTGAGGTCTTGAGTACAAAGTCCTTTATACAGGACATGATGAAGCACATAGTTTAGATTTAAGGGATCAATCAAGATCAAGTCTCTGCCCCGTCTTGTCTGGGTCCATATATAAGGTGTGGTCAACAGAACAGATAATTCTAGGTGTGAAAAACGAACAATTAGGTTGGTTAGCTACTATGTAATATGACACCAACGTGAAATATAGGCAGGGTGGGTAAAATGTTTTATGTGTGTTGTGTGGAGGCTACCATCTCATGAAGAGAAAAAATATATTATTAGAAATGGCTTGTATTATTATAAACAACGAAGAAGAATGGATGAGTATGATTAATTTATATTCTATTTATTGCATCTATAATATATTTAAAATATTTTAAAAATATGCAACCAAACAATAGTAATAAAAATAAATACTTGTATATTCTTTAAGTCACTTGAGCAAAACACCACTCTGATATTTGATGCCTTTTTATACTGAATTTACGTTTACCTTGCCTTTGTTATTTGTTTTCACCTTATGTGTATATAATCATCGGCAACATAGTAGTTGGTTGTATTTGGTTCTAAACTTGCTATTTATTTTCTTTGGAGTTCACAATCCTACATAAATACCAATGTTTTAGTCTTTATAAGATTGAAAGATAGAGAAAAATGGAAGGCAGACCTGGCATTCTAGAAACTAGTGTCGCAATTCTTGGCAGTCGCAGATTGTTTATGCCCTTCACCTTGTTCTAGCTCTTGTTATTATCCTACAAAAATAATTACAGTGAGCTTAAGAACTCATCGAAAGTTTAGTGTGAATGTCTCACAATTGGTGCACTGTGAAAATAAAAGAGCAGGCTATATATTATCAACATTGTTTAAATGTATATATATCTTCAAATTTATAAGGTTTAAGAAATCACATGAAACAATTAAATTTTTCGTTAACTATCTATGGAAGCATAGGTTATTTCCTTCTATTTTGGTTTACTGTGATTCTTAATTATTAGCTAAAACCTGGGATAGTAAAAAAAATTACATGACAAAAATGAGCTCATGTTAAGTTGCTGAGTCAGATTTTCATAATGCTAAAAATATTGCAGGGCTCACATTTAGAAGAATAAAAGAAAATTCAGCGACTGACAATGAAGAGATTGTCTTCACTATAGGTTTAAGATCAGGCCCACATTTATTCATATTCACAGACTTACAGTAAAGAAATTCCTGGGTTATTTCAATGGAAACTTCTTTTATGAATTGGATATGTAGTAGATTTTCCTAAGTATCCTATGCAGTTATTGCTTCTAACCTCATCAATGATAAGGTAGTTGTTGAGGTATTTGTTCTCTTATTATTACAAGAGAAAAGAATATTGTCCGTGGCAAAGAAATTTAAGAACTCAAAGCAAATTGCGAAGGGAATATGTGATCTTTATAAGTGTCCCAGTGCTGCGGCCAGGCAAGCTGGCTGGAGCATCCTCCATAGCAGACGTTCATATTTCTCCTCTCAACACTATTATAACAAAGGCTTTTAAAAGATCACGTAAGGACAAGTGCAGAGAATTGCAGGCTATCTATTGTAAGCAAGCTGCTCCTCCAGAGGAGTGCCTCAATGAATTTCCATTGTTTGAAGTTTTTTTTTAATTTTTTGAATAAGTCTCATTTTTTTATCCATGCATCCCCTTATTCAAACTCCCTTCCCCCTCCCGACCCTCCCAGTCACTCTCTCTTCTGCCCATCTCCTTATCTCCTCTCCAGCAAGGGCAGGAGATTCCAAGGTCCCAAGGTGGCTTAGTTCAGCATCCACTCCAGGCAGATTCGCTTTCCTAACCCCAATATCAAGACTGAGTCAGGTGTTCCTCTGGAGGGAATGAGCTTCAAGGTGCTGGTCCCAGGTGTTTCAGATCCCAAGCTGTTCAGTGGTTGTGGTTTGCAGCTTGGGCACGCTTTACTTTTTGTTTAAAGTCCACTAGTGAGTGAGTACATCCCCTTCTTTTCTTTCTGGGTTTGAGATACCTCGCTCAGTAGGATATTCTCCAAATCCATCCATTTGCCTGCAAATTTTAGAATACCATTTTTTTTTTTTACTGCTGAGTAGTATTCCGTTGTATAGATATACCACAGTTTGTTAATCCATTCTTCAGTTGAGGGGCATCTACGTTGTTTCCAGGTTCTTGCTATTATGAATAATGCTGCTATGAACATAGTTGAGCAAATACTTTAGGGGTACAAATGTTCATCTTTAGGGCATATGCTCAATAATAGTATTGCTGGATCCTTGGGGAGATTGATTCCCAGTTTTCTGAGAAATCCGCCATACTGCATTCCAGAATGACTGAACAAGCTTACACTACCACCAACAATGGAGCAGTGTTCCCCTTGCTCCGCATCCTCTCCAGCATATGCTGTCATCTGTGTCTTTAATCTTAGAGATTCTGACTGGTGTAAGGTAATATCTCAAAGTTGTTTTGATTTGCATTTCTCTGATGGCAAAAGATGTTGAGCATTTTTTCATGTGTCAGCCATTTGTAATTCTTCTGCTGAGAATTCCCTTTTTAATTCTGAAACCCATTTTTAACTGAGTTATTTAGGGCTTTGAGCTCTAGTTTCTTGAGTTCTCTATATATTTTAGAGATCAGTCCTCTGTCTCTTGTAGGGATGGTGAAAATCTTTTCCCATCTGTAAGCTGTTGTTTTGTCTTATTGACTGTGTCCTTGGCAGGAGGTTCCAAGTTCCCAAGGTGGCTTAGTTCAGCATCTTCTCCAGGCAAGTCCACATTCCTCATTCCAACATCAAGACTGGGTCAGGTGTTCCTCTGGAATGTGAATGAAGCAGCATTGAGTAAAGAAACAGATCACTAAAAGTTCCATTCTGGAAAACAGACATGATGTCACTTGACGATGGCCTTCCTAAAATGGGACACACCACCAAGAAGAGAGCAACCTGGGAAGTTGTACATTTAATTCTAGATCAGACTGTGGCAGGGAAAATACAGTTCTAATTGCAGGAGACCCATCAAGTATTCAAGCAAGCTGGAGAAAAGCGGGTATCTGGAAGACGTTACAAACAGATGGGGTACAACATCTGGTGTAGACTGCTCTCCTACATTATTAAGTATGTATCTACCAGAACAATGTAAACTATTTTTTCCTCCTAAAACATATATGTCACTGTCACTCTTAAGGTTAAGTATGTGTATAAACACGAGAGTAGATATACCATCTATTTTTATAGATGATAACAGGTATATATGGAAATGAGGATTCTGTGTGTCCATTATAATTATTAAACTTAAAAAGATGAAAGTCAGAACAAATGAAGTTAAAAATCTGTTGATGGGCATTGTGGCTAGGGCCCTTCAGAGATGACAGTGAAAAGACAAGGTGACCTGTGAAGAGCTGGCAGGAGGTATTGTTCTATTATGAGACTAGAATACCCTTTGACTGTGGTTGCAGCTGTGTGTGGATACCTGCGGTGATAGATCAAGTGAAGGTTAACTGAAGATCAGAGGAGAGAGCCAGCCAGCCAAAGAGTCAGTTATATAGGTCAGGCAGTGGTAACACACAGGTTTGATCTCAGCACTTGGGATCACACAGCTTTAATCCCAGCACTTGGAAACACACGCCTTTAATCCCAGCATGAGGAAGGTTGAAACTGGAAGTGATATGGCTGGGCAGAGAAAGGGATATAAGGTGGGAGGAGACAGGAATTCACTCTGTGTTTCCCTTCCATTTTGGCCTGGCCTGTGCTTCCCTTCATTTTCCCTCTCCAGTCACAGAATTTGTGGTAGCAGGGTCTACCCCTTTCTGCCTGAGGATTCAGTAGCGGTGAAAAGTGGCTGTGGCTTGTTCCTCTTTCTCACTGATATGTCAGCTTTACTCCAATATCTGGCCCCAGATTTTTTTTTTATTATAAGATCAATTAGGATTCGTGCAAAAGGCACCATCAGCAGAACAAAGGCTCTCTGTGAGGACACAACAATCTGTGCATGAGGGGAAACTTGTGTGACTGGTTCTGACTTTTGACTAGAGAAGACAGCTAATTTACCACAGTGACTGACAGATGAAAGTGTCTCCCTGGTGCTCTGGGTGTCTGGTTGTATGGGGTGAGGTCTGATCATCGGCATGCTTCTAAGCTGCTTTTTAAAAAAAATGTGCTAGTCAGACTAACAGAAGTGAATCAGTTTGGGTTTTAAAGATTTAAATTCTAGGAGGAAATTAAGTTGCAAAATGTGCATTAAGAACTGTTTTGGGGAATAGAGCATTTACAGTGTAACAAGGAAGAAGGACTGGGAGAAGTGGACTATGCTGCATCTTCAACAGATCTCGTTGTCCCAGGCAGAATCCTAGGTATGATGGTAACTGAGGGTGTCATCTACCAAGGAAGACAGAAAGCCTATTCTATCATCACTTCTGGATAGTCATAAGATAAGGGCTGCCTCTTAGGAGTATGCCTTGGTCATGGAAAATGAATGTCTGCTAAAGATTGCAGGTTTGTTGGGCATGCTTCTATCAGGAAGGCAAGGTTCCCTAAAGGAAATCAACTTGTTAAAAACAGCTTAGGACTCCAGAGATGATAACAGCTAGCTGTCATGTGAGAAACAAAAGAAAGTTATACAGTCTGCCTTAGTACTTAGGAGAAGAGGATAACTAAGAAAAACTTTTCCAGAAAGTAACTAAATCACTCAACTTTCCCTGTCCCAGAATACCATATGTTACTTTTAAATTTTATATAATACCTGTTGAAATTCAGAGGATTATGGTTGCAAGACCCAGTGCATTAACAACTAAAAATTGAAATAATAATGGTATTTACAAGTTGAAGGTGTAAGGAAGCAGAAGTGTAGGTAGGATTAACACCCAAAGGTCATGACAGAACTCAGCACAAATCATCGTCGTCAATGAAACAAAAAAGGAAAGTTTAAGTATATTATTTGAATGTACAGTGTCTGCCAATGGATGAGAAAAGTAGACCGTCAGAAGAATAACACTAAAAGATGTGTACCATGGAGACTGGGAGAGTGCTGTATTGGAAAGAATCACTGCCCTGTGATTTGTGCACATGTTTTTTCATGTTTGTGTGTGTGTGTGTGTGTGTGTGTGTGTGTGTGTGTGCCTGCACGCGTGTGCTATGATTAGATTGCTTTGTTTTCATAGGCTATTTTTTTCTAAATTTTCAATTGTCTATGTAGAGATGAGAATTATTTTAGTTTTAATACTCAGTAAATTTCCCTTTTGTTTCTCAAACAATCAGTAATAATTTCCTATTTTGTCAGTTCTTTCAAGGCACAATGGTATTGGCTCATGTGTCTATTCTACTTGAATATCCTAATTTTGACTGTTTTTTTGACTAGTTTCCCTTAGTGTTTTAACAAGCTTTCCACTCCTGAATCATTACATTTATTTCCATTATATGAATAGTTTTTTAAAGTTTATCCATTAATTCCTTTGATTTGTTTTAGAACATAATAAGGCTATTAATTTTATATTGTGACAGCTTTAACCATAAAGCAGAGATTTGGGGTCATTGTGTGTGACCCCAATCTGTGTTCTAATCACTGGGGGGTTTTTTAGTCATTTTTAATTTTTTCTTGTATAATAGATTATTCTTTGAGGGATTCAAGATTTTTTTAAATTAAAATTTATTTTTAATGTTACAAAAAGAAAACAAGGTAGGCATTTTTATGAATTATGTTAGACATTGAAATTATAATTGGGGTTTTCTGGAATGCATGTTTCTATTGTATTTTCAAGAAAGCTTAAGCAAAATTAGTGTGCTTTCTCATGCAGTTTAGAGTATTCATGTACCTTTTAAAAAGCTTTGTATTATTAGTGATAGTTTATAAACTAAGAGTGAAGAATTCTTGCATTGTTTGCCCTATTTGGTCTGCTTTGTTTCCAACAATAATTTTTTTCTTTCTGCTAATCTTTATCTTTTATTTTTTCTTTAAAGATTCTAAGAGATAAATATTTATCACAATATGTGCATGATGTCTTAATGATTTGGTCTTTAAATCTAACACCTTTCATAGTTCTTACAGCTTCTAAGTTCCCTTTGTTCTGGTGTGATTTGTAATTAGACAACTTCCCTCCAACTTAGTTACGTTGATATGGGTGTGACTTTTGCTTCGTAACATTTTTTGCTTGTTTTGCTTTGTTCTTTTACTTATTTTTCTCTATTTCTCAAAGCTTTTAAAGATTCAAAAAGAATCTCTAGATTTGACTACTTATTTTTTGTTTTTGTTTTTTGCTTTTTAGATTAGATTAACAAACATTACAACTTCTGGAAAAGGCTGATTTTTTTTTTTTTAATTCTATTTCTTCTTTTTTTCCTTAAGGTGGAACCAGCCCTTCTTAATCATATCTACAATTATCTGTTTTTAACTTTGCCTTTGTGGTCTAAATACAGCTTTCCTCATAATTTTGTAAGAACTTCAATTTCCGATATCCAGTGTTACAGAAGATAAAGTAAGTCAGTTTAAAATGTGAAATCTGTGACCTCCATGACTCCTTGGCAGGACTCTTTTCTATCTCGCTTTATATTCTCTCAGCTTAGAGTGTCTTCAAGGGCAAGATTGAACCCTTGAAATGTATCAGTGGTTCTCATCATTCTCAAAATAACCCAACAGTTCCAGTTACCTTGGCCTTCATGAAGGTACTTGCTTTTGTTTCCTATCTTGCTGGTCAACCCTCCTTTTCTGTACTTCATGCAACATTTGGACTAATACACATTTTAACTCTTTCCTTAGCTTATGGATCTAGTTGGGAAGCTGTTTTTAAGCAATCTATAAGGAAAGAATATTACTAGAAAAGTTGATTACTAATGAGATTTTTACAATGCAAGTTAATTCTTTAAGATATGATGAAATTATTTTATCATTTGAAAGAGTTAAGGTTTGCCATGAAGCTATGAGGAATGAGACATTCATGGACAATATATTATGATGTCTGATAGTTGTTTCAAAATAATCTGTGGAGGGTGCTCTCTGTGGCGTCCCAGCGCACACTGGAGCAGGAGCAGCTGAACTCTGCACCTGGCCACACACACAGCTCCTGCTGCTGAGGGAATCTGCAAGGATCCCTACTGCGACCCCGAACTGAGTGAACTGAGCAAACCAACTGCAGGGGTCTGTGAGGGGCGGATTCAAACCCTGACCAGAGGTGAGGAGGGTTCGGCAGGCCTCAGAGCCTGTATCCTGGCCTGG
>PVIH01023861.1:8526-24032 GCA_004025045.1 Sigmodon hispidus
AAAAAAAAAAAAAAAAAAAAAAAAAAAAAAAAAAAAAAAAAAAAAAAAAAAAAAAAAAAAAAAAAAAAAAAAAAAAAAAAAAAAAAAAAAAAAAAAAATTAAAGAGAGAGCATGGCCCCCCACACTCTCAAACTCCCAAGGAGAACTAAAAAAATAATTAAGGACTATGACACTACTAGTTTGAAATATTCTTATATACCCATTCTCTTCCTGTTCCCATTAAAAATTAAGCTACTGTCTACTACTAGCAATAGCCATGTAATCTAATCTATATAATGGTAGATGGTAGTACATGTTTTTTCAGTGACTTTAGATATCCTCCTCTTCTCCCACCCTATTGATTACTCCAATCAACTAGTATGTCAAACTGTGGAGATACTAGATGCCCATATCCCACCTTCCAAAACAAAAAGGATATTTCCAAATGTCCCTTGATTCTTTGTTATATTCGTAAACCACTTTTTTTGTTTTGTTTACTCATTTGTATAAGACAAGGTTTTGACTCTGTTACCCAGTCTGGTCTGGAAGTCACTACTAGGGCCTCAAAGTTACAGCAATCTTCCTGCCTCAGCCTCTACAAGCATGAGCAACACAAGTGTATATCATGCAGTTGTGTGCTCATTAAGAGTTGGTGCCCACAGAGGCCAAAGGTGTTAGACCCTCCTAGATCCAGAGCCAGAGTTGTAGGTGATTGTGAGTCATCTAATGTGGGTGCTGGGAGTGAAAAGCAATACATGCTCTTAAATGCTAAGCTATCTACCTCTTCATCCCCTAAGTAAATGTATCTAAATTCACTGAAGAATGAAGTTTTAAAAGTTAAGAGCTAGCAAAACTGCTCGGCAGGTAAAGAAACATACTTGATGCCAGGCTTAATGACCCAAGATCAACTCCAGTGTCCAGATGGTAGGTTAAAAAAAACTAACTACAAGTTGTCTTTTGACCTCCACATACATGTGTGACATTTAAAATAAAAATAAAAGTTAAAAGATACATGGTTTAGTGATGAATAAGGTTACTAAATGACATTGAGCACTACATGTGGGCTGTTCAAGTCTAGGCCCCTCTTTATGTGTCAAAGTAATATGCTCTCTCAGTGAAAAAAGGTATAGTATTAAAAAAGCAGATTTTATAGAATCCTAATATAAAAGTTTCCTTTAAATAAGCTATTGGCTTCAATTGATGTTAAAATACTAAATTCCAGGCAAGCAGTGGGTTGAAAAATACTTATTTGGCAAGCCTGATAATCTTAAAACAAAATCCTCAAGGTAGAAGACGAGAACTGACTCCAAAGGCTATTCTTTAACATCCACAACATATGTAAGTCTCACATGTAAATAAATAAATGCAAAACATCAGAAACAAAACATTTTATGTGTTATTATTAAAGCTCAGTACTAGCCAGTATCACTTAACAATCCTAAAGTCACCGAGCGATGATTCTACTACTTCTTTCTGCCCTTTACATACTAGAAGACAAAAACTCAGCAGGAATGGTTATATAATCTGCAACTACAAATAATGGAGCTAAACTGAGAAATAATTTGGAATTTCACAGAAAATGAATGTTTGAGACTAAAATTATACTTCCACTAGGAAAATGTGAGTGTGACCTGACACAAAACTGGCATGATAGAATAGCAATGTGAAATACCAACCATCTTTTACTCTAGTCTTAAAACTTTCCATTAAGTACTCTGCCCACATCTGATGAAAATATATTCACTGCATAAAGATATTTAGTGTTACCTAAAGTTTAAATGTTATCACTTGTAAGAACAGTTTTTCTTTGCGATGGAATTTTCCTTTTGTACTGAGGGAGAGCAGTCAGCTTTGTAACTTCCTGAATGAATAATAGTCTAATTTGGCAGACCTTGAAAAAAGCACATCTCAGAGACCTGACTACTTACTATATTTAGAAATCTAACTTAGTTATTTCATGATGAAAAACATTTAAGTAAACAAATTAGTTTTATTTAAGGTTCAAGCTCATGTGTTCCTCTCTATATATTACTTGCCTTTACAGTAACATGACTATAGCTGAAAGTTTTACTCAAATATTTTCTAATTAAGATAGACAAGATTTACAGAAAACAGCAGGAAGAACATTAACTTTGTATTACCTTTCCTATATATTCTAGAGGAGCTTTTTAGCTCACCCCTCATTGGGGCCTTGCAATTGCTAAGCAAGCACTACCATCGAGTTCAATTTCAAGCACTACGATAACAACATTTAAAGGGGAGATTTTTCATGGAGCAAAACAAGGTTTACCCTCACATAGAGGGTTCTTTTTTTACTAAGCTTATTTTATTGATGATTTAGCTGGAGCAACATGACATTTTCCCACTTCCATCTACTGTTTTTCTTACTGTTTACTATAGTTCGTGAGCTTATATCTTCTTAAAATAAAAACAGCAGTGCCTTTCATAATTACTACTTTAAATGTATATATCAATCAAAGAAATCAATAAGAAAACAAAATTACCTTTTGGATAATCTTCCAATAAGAGATTGAAGTGGCCTAATTGACAAAAGAAATCAGACTCCACTTTTCCTTCAGCTTTTAAGATCAGAGATTCGTAGCAGTGAACAGCCTAGGAATAAAAGAACACAAATGTTTGAGATAGGTAAAACTTCTAAAAATACATTTTTCCTCTAAGATAATGTATACATGCTCCACTAAATCATCACCTAGAAAATCACTGTATTTTTCTTCTATATCAATACAACCTGGACATCATTCTTTAAAAGGAATAGCTTCCTTGAATACTTATCAGAAGTTCTACTGATAAGGACAGAAATGTCTTTCCCATCTACAAACTGTAAACAACAATTGACAAATCAAATAAAGAAACACTCTGACAATATTGTTGATAAATTACAAATCTAAACTATTACCATATGATACAAATCTCTGTTGATACAAATAAACCTACTCTCAAATCAAACATTAGCTATCTTTTCTATAAGCATGGAGAGCTTAACTGAATTAGATGAGAATTCAAATAATTCATATAATCTCTGTAGCTGCCATTAATACTCAACATTTCACATTTTGGGAGGGGAGATGAGGGGAAAAGGGATGGAGAGGAAGAAAATTTCTGTGAGTTCACATAGTACTTGGCACAGAACTAAATACACTTGTTTCTTCCTCTCTTGGGTAACACCAAAGCTCTTACTCCTAAAGTCTTTTTGACAATGTCAAATTTTTCTTAAATATCCCATAATGTTGGTGTTGAAAGGCATCCTACACTCATCAAAGCCAAAAAAAGAAAAAGAAAATGTGATTCCTCAAATCTCTAGGTACCTCTCAGGTTTGGCACATACAAAGAAAGAATCTCAAGAGTTTCCATAATCATTAAAAACATCAATTTACAATTCTCATAAGATTTTCCTGAAACGTCTACTTAGAAAGCCTTCTTTTTTCCTTATGATACAGAGCCTTAAAAAGTATAGAGAATTAAGTTTCAAATGTATAAACTAAAGTTTGGTAACCAACAAAATATATCTGTCAGCAAGTTTGATGAACCTACTATAAACAATATAAGTCCAGGTTGATCTTGCAATACTTAAAGCTTAAGAGCTACAAAAAGAATTGTCCTCTGTTCCTATTATACTCTTTGCCAACTAAATGTGTATGTAACAAATCACAAGCACTAAGAACTAACCAGTCCCATTGTCTATAATTAGAAGACACTGGATTCTACTGAAGTCTTAGGTATTAATATAATTTTAAAAGGTACAAAATTTCAAGATTCTCTTCATACAACTCTTATCGGACAGATGATTTGAGTATAAAAATACTCAAAAAATTATTACACGTGAAGAAAAATCAGTTGAGCACATTGTGGGAAGTCCTAACTTTACAATAAATGTTTTCAAAGCTAGTAACAGTATTAGAAATGAAGCTTTCTTTAAAATCATTTTTGTATTTTTAGTTTGTTTTATTATATTTTATCCCCTCTTCTCATGTGTGTGTTCACCCATCTATCATGTGTATGTATGTATGCAGAAGTCACAGGCAACTTGCTGAATCAGGTTCTCTCCTCCCACCATGTGGGTCCCAGGGACTGAACACAGGCCATCAGGCCTTGTAGCAGGCACCTTTACTCACTGATCTAGGCCATTTCTTGGGTCTTTGCTTTCTGAAACTTCTGGTAAAATATATAGACACTCCTCCCTGACAATTCATTGTTATTTATTAGTATTAACTTTATAAGCAAATAGTATTCAGAATATAAACACAAAGAAACCATCTTTCATAATTTAAGCACACAAAAACTTTTATTGCCTTTAATGCCACCCAACTACTTACAATAATCATATACTGCCTACTTTCTATTTCTCATAAAACAGCAAAAATATTATATACAATTATGTTCATCCACAAAAAAAAATCTAACACCAGACAAAATAAAAATAGTGAATTTTCAATTTAACTAGCCATATACTTAAACTAGATTGGAAGTTTTCTTAATAATTTCCCCTGCATGTTCACCGTAAACCTAGAAACATGATGGTGACAGAAGAAAATCAAATGAGACTAGAAAAGATTTCCAACCAGTTTATGTTACCATTTCATACAGAAAGTTTGTGTATTTATTTGACTTTGATAATTCTGATACTAGATACAGCCAAATGGTAACATAGCTTTTAAGCAATATTTAAAAGAAAAATAAATAACAGGGTAATTTTCAATACTTGTATAATAATATAAAAGAAACAGTATTGCTTAAAACAATATTTTAAAATCAAAAGGCTTGGGCTGGCAAAAATGGTTAACAGGGGCGAAGTGCTTACTTTACCTACTACCTGCCTTTGATATTCAGAAATATTCCCCACCTTCCACAACCTGTAGGAGAAAAATCAACTAGAAGTTGTCTCTGATCACTCAAGTGCACACATATACACACCCATTCCTTCTTCACCCCTTCAACATGCTGGATAATAACAATAGTGGGCATAATATTTGTAAAAATAAATAAATAAAATTAAAAGGTTAATGATAATATGAAGGTATATAATTAGTTGTTCACATTTAGAAGCTCACTTATGTCTCCTCACAAAAAACATTTTCTGATAAAAGGATAATTTTTAAGCTAGGTATAGTTAGTTATACATACTTCTCAGCTACTTAAAAAGATAAAGATCTCAAGCCCAGGGATTCAAGATCAGTCAAGGCAACATAGTGGTGTCCCCATTTTAAACAAGGGAACTTATGTTTATATTCTTCATCATATTTTTTATTTTTTATTTCAGAGTTTCAAATACTGTATGTACTATATTGTATTACATCATTTCCTCAAATTCATTGCTTATTATTATTGATATAAGTGGGTGTTCATTTTCTCTCTCAACTGTTGTCACTTTTCAGGTCTTTTTTAGGCTACCATTCTGTTGACAAGACACTATCTTATAGCAGATGCCCTCCCTGGTCTTCTGGCCCCTACAAGTTTTCTGCTTCCTTCCTCCCCTAGGTGTAGAAATTGTGTTGTAGATATATTAACTGTAGTTGGATAGTTGTAGAAATTGTGTTGTAGATATATTAACTGTAGTTGGATAGTTGTTCTCTGCTTTGACCAGTTGTGGGTTTCCAGCATGATCTCTGCAAAAAAAAAAAATCTTTGATGATAAGCACTAAACTCATCTGTGTGTATAACAATAAGTACTTAGAAATTATACTAGCTTAGGCAAGTGACAATGGTAAGATATTTGACTAGAATGTCTGAGGTTCAACTCTAGAAACTTTAAACTTGTAGGGGCCAACATGAATAGGAAAAATTTCACAAGAATTTACCCCTAGATGTAGAGCTACAGGCAATTTGTAACTACTGAGAAAAGGAGAATTGATATACTCCAAGGATAAGCCCTTGATAGGTGATCCAGTCCCAAATGGTTAGCCCTAAACACACATGCATATGAGCAATACTAAAGAACTCAACAGGTTGTTTAATGAGAGAAGAGAGAGAGAGAGAGAGAACACGAACACACACACTTACATCAATAATAATAAGCAATGAATTTGAGGAATGGGAGGAGAGGAGGAAATGATGTAAATACAATATAGTACATACAGTATTTGAAACTCTGAAATAAAATATAAAAAATGCCTAGGGCTGGTGGAAGGAGCTGGTCCTGTGGTCATAAGAGCAGCTGACCCCCACCAGCTGCAATATTTGGGAGAGCAGGCCCTGCACCTTGCCAGGGCAGCATAACAGAACCAACCCTGTTAGTGTAGGTATGGGTGAGCCAGCCCCGAAGTTGTGAGCAAGGTAGCCATCCCCATTTCTTATCAGTCTTGTTGTGGAGGCATGAGTGAGGAAGAGTTGCCCTCCCAGATACCCTCCCCACCAATCAATACCTGAGGCAGATGGGAAAACTGGCCCTGAGGTCACAAGAGTAGGAGAGCTGTCCCTGCCCCCCCCCCCCCAAAAAAACAGACAGATGCTTCACTTAGGAGAGCAAATCCTGTACCTCACCTGAGTAACATAACAAAGCCAACCTTGTTGGTGAATGTGTGGATGAGCCAGCCCAGAAGTTGTAAGGGTGGGAGAGCTGTCCCCACTACTCATCTGTCATGTGGCAATGTGGGAGAGTGAGAGATGCCCTCCCTCTTACCACCAGCAACAGATGAGAGCTGACCCTCCCCTTCTGAGCTACAGCCCTCAGGCAGTGGGCCCTGCCCCTCACCTAGGCAGCACAGTAGAGCTGCCCAGTGATCAGCAGAGGTGAGAATGAGCAAAGGAGAGCTGTCCTCATTACTCATCAGACATGTAGTAGCATGGGCAGAGAAGAGATGCCCCCCCCCACACACACACACACAACCCATAACCATTAACATCTGAGATACGTGGAGGAGCTGGCCCTAGGGTTATATAAGGAGTGGGAGGGATGAAGAGTAGGCCCTGTTATCTATTGCCTGGGCATCACAATAGATCTGGTCCTAATGGTATGAAGGCATGAAAGCAGGAGAACTGGCCCCATCCCTTGCTCATTTCTGCAAGAGGTGAATTAGCTGGAGCAATGATGAAGAGCTTACCCTGGTGATGTGGGGACAGGGAAGAACTGGAGGGCTAACCAACTACAGCTGCCCAGTGCCAGAACCACGATTATGACTTAATCCACCCCAACATCCACCGCATCTGTGATCTGCTGCAGCATGTGAAGGAACCTGATCCACAGACCCAAAACTACAGAATCTCCACAACACAGGGTAACAACAGGACATCTAAGAGGAAACCTAGTGAGGGCCCAGTATTGACAGTATAGTAGAAACCAGAAACCTCGAACAGACCAATGACTCTTTGCAGTGAACACTTGCAAATGAAGATATATGAACAAATTAATTTACTGTGTAGGTCACTGTGTCATACTGCAGCTTCCATGATGAGATATTTAATTTTTTTCCTTGGGGAAAAGGGGTCCCCTTCCTTTTTTCAATTAATTTTTTTTAGGGGGTGGAGGGTAGATGCTAAGGGACAGGGAAATGAATGGGATCAAGATACATGATGTAAAGATGCATAGAATAAATAAAAAGTAAAAAGTTTCATTGTTTTATAAGTTCACACCTTTCACAATTAAAAAAATTCAGTAACACGGTTTTAATACTAATTACAAGTTATCAAAAATGCTTGAAGCCACAGCTGGCTTGATTCTATGTCAGCAATAGGAAGCTAAAGGGAAGTGCCACAATTTCAAGGCCAGCTTAAGCTACATACGAAGACCATGTCTCAGTGGGAAAAAAAAACAAAAAAAACAAAAAACAGAGTGCTGGAGAAGAATGTTCCCAATTTGAAATGTTTTTAATTTGACAATATTTGCAAATTAAAAACATACATATTTATATATACATATAGCTTACATATAGTATATAATACATATATTTGAAAATATAAACACATACTTGTTTATCTATAGATATACACATAAACATCTTGGAGAATGGGTTCTAGCCCTAAACAATAAATTCATTACAACTTGTAACCACTGCCTGAAAACAATTTTATATTTTTAATGTTCTTCCCTTTTGTCTATGGAAAGATGTATACTTTTTCCATTTGTATTCTCCTGTATGTACTCAAGAGTTTGGAGTATTTAAAATTTTAAGTTTTAGTTAAAGATGAAGACCCTATTATTTTATAAAAAAAAACAAGCCTCTATATTATTTTAAAAGGCATAAATATTACAAAAATTCTTAACAAGGGTACTGAAATATTAGCAGTTGATTAATCAGAAAAAGTTTTGG
Organism: Sigmodon hispidus; assembly: GCA_004025045.1. Taxonomy (NCBI): domain Eukaryota; kingdom Metazoa; phylum Chordata; class Mammalia; order Rodentia; family Cricetidae; genus Sigmodon; species Sigmodon hispidus. The sequence continues at coordinate 16,770 of PVIH01023861.1, forward strand.
GCTTTTTTGCAAAAGGAGTTTGAGAGGCTAGTTGAACAATATGAATGTACTTATTATGAAATTACAAATGTAAGACCAGATTGGCCTAGAATTTGAGATCCTTCTATCTCATCCAGTCCAGTACTGGTATCAAATGAATGTATTTAAAGATTTTATGGGTTAATTATTATATTAAAGACTGAATTAGACAATATGTACAACTAACTAACTTAAAACATATTGTTTTATGCTAGGCAAGAACCTACTCAGAGCTAAACTTAAATGGCAGCTAGGCATTAAAACTAAAAGCTTCTTATATTTTTCTGATTTTCTTCCATGTCCTTTTGTCTTTTTTTTTTTTGGTTTTTAAAAAATATATATTTATTTTTATTTTATGAAAATTGGTGATTTTTGCCTGCATGTCTAACTGTGTAAGGGTGTCAGATCTTGGAATTACAGACAGTTGTTAACTGTCAGGTGGATGCTGGGAATGGAACTCAGGTAGGTCCGGAAGAAGTCAGTGCTCTTAACCACTGAGCCACATTTAGAAAGTGGTCACCTGTGCCAATGCATTGGAGGGTATTTCCCACTTTCTTCTCTATCAAGTTCAGTGTGGCTGGGTTTATGTTGAGGTCTTTGATCCACTTGGGTTTAAGTTTTGTGCAAGGTGATAGGTTTGGATCTATTTTTATTTTTCTACACTATGCCATCCAGCTATGCCAACACAATTTCTTGAAGATACTATCTTTTTTCCATTGAATATTTTTTACCTCTGTCAAAAATCAAGTGTTCGTAGGTATGTTGGGTTAATGTCTAGGTCTTCAATTTGATTCCACTGATCCACAAGTCCGTTTTTTATGCCAGTACCGGCTGTTTTTGTTACTGTGGCTCTATAGTATAACTTGAAGTTGGGGGTGCTGATGCCTCCTGAGGTTGTTTTGTTGAGCAAAATTGCTTTGGCAATCCTTGATTTCCTGTTAGTCCAAATGAAATTGAGTATTGCTCTTTTCAAGGTCTGTAAAAAATTGTGTTGGGATTTTGATGGGAATTGCACTGAATCTGTAGATTGCTTTTGGTAAGATTGCCCTTTTCACTATGTTGATCCTACCTATCCAGGAACATGGGAAAGCTTTCCATTTTCTAATATACTCTTCAATTTCTTTCTTCAGAAATTTAAAATTTTTGTCCAACAGATCTGATACTTCTTTGGTTATAGTTACTCTATAAGCTGTAGACGTGTTTCTTTTACATATGTATGTGCCCTTGTGTTGGGGGCATAGATATTCAGGATTGAAATTTCATCTTGGTGAATTTTTCCTGAGATGAATAAGTAATAACCTTCCTGGTCTTTTTTTATTAATTTTAGTTTAAAGTCTATTTTGTTAGGTATGAGAATGGCTACACCAGCTTGTTTCTTAGGGCCACTTAATTGGTAAGTCTTTTCCCAACCCTTTACTCTGAGCCTGTCTCTCTCTTTAAAGCTGAGGTGTGTTTCTTGTATGCAGCAGAAGAATGGTTTGTTTTTGTATCCATCGTGTTAGGGTGTGTCTTTTCATAGGTGAATTGAGCCCACTGATATTAAGAGATATTAATGACCAATGATCAATATTTCCCATCATTTTTGGTAATAGCTTGTATTTGCTTTTTTTCGGGGGGGGGGGGTTCTTCTGTGGGCTTATCAATTTTCTGTGGTTACATGGGTGTTTTTGGTTTCCTTAGGTTGGAGTTTTCCCTCTAGAGCTTTTTTTAGGGTAGGATTTGTATTTAGGTATTGTTTAAATTGGGTTATGTTGTGAAATATCTGGTTAACTCCATCTATGTTGATTGATAGTTTTGCTTGGTACAGTAGTGTAGGTTGGTATCCATGCACTTTTAGTGTCTGTATAATGTCTGACCAGGACCTTCTTGCTTTCATTGTTTCCATTTAATAGTCTGGCGTTATTCTGATGGGTCTGCCTTTATAGGTGATTTGACCTTTTTCCTTTGCAGCTCTTAGTATTTTCTCTTCGTTCTGTAGATTTAGAGGCTTGATTATTATATGGCAAGCAGACTTTTTTTTGTGGGTCTATTTGGTGTTGTGTAGGCTTCCTGTATTTTTATAGGCATTTCCTTCTTTTGGGAAGGTTGGGGACGTTTTCTTTTATGATTTTATTGAATATGTTTTCTATGCCTTTGAACTAGTATTCTTTCCTTCTTCCATTCCAGTTATCCTCAGGTTTGGTCTTTTCATGGTGTCCCAAATTTCCTGGACTCTTTTGGTTTTAGTGTTTTCTTTAACTGATGCATCTATTACCACTATTGAATCTTCCATCCCAGAGGTTCTCTCTTCCATCTCTTGGATTCTGTTGGTTATGCTTGAATCTTGGTTCTGGGTCGTTTTTTCAGGTTTTCCATTTCTAGTTTTGTCTTGGTTTGTGCCTTCTTTATTGCTTCTATTTTAGTTTTTAATACTTGGTAAATTTCTTTCACCTGTTTGCTTTCTTTTTCTTGGTTTTCTTTATTTTCTTTTAGGGCTTTGCTCATCTCTTCTAATTTTCTGTTTGTATTTTCTTCTATTTCTTTAAGGGAGTTTTTTATATTCTCTTTTGAGGCTTCTATTAGTTTCACAAAGCTGTTTCTTTTTTTTTTTTTAAAAAAAAGATTTATTTATTTATTTATTATACATACAGTTTTTTACAGAAGAGGGCACCAGACCTCATCATAGATGGTTGTGAGCCACCATGTGGTTTTGCTGGGAATTGAACTCAGGTCCTCTGGAAGAACAGTCAGTGCTCTTAACCTCTGAGCCATCTCTCCAGCCCCCACAAAGCTGTTTCTAAGGTCGTTTCCCTCTGTTTCTGGCCCACCTCGCCAGCAAGGAAGAGCGCAACACCTGGCTCTTCTTTCAGCAGTTTTATTCAGGAACCTTGATTCTGACTTCTGACTCTGACTGTGGCCGGTTCTCACTGACTCTCTCTGATTCTCTCTCATTCTGCTGCAGTCTAAATAGCCTCTGGGCAGCCAACCTCAGTACTCCACGTGTGCACTACCATAGGTCCAGGTGTGCGGATGCAAGCCAGATCCTCAGCCTAGCCATATAAGATATTGTTTGTCACTGAGAGCACTCACCATGTGGAAGGTAGAGTGTGGAAGCCAGAGTCATCTTTAAGGCGTGGCTACACGCAGCTCTCCACAAGTTCCCTCTTTGTTTTTATTTTCAGGTCTTGAAGCTATAGAATTCCTTTGCTTCTTGTGGTGGTGGCTTTTTGACCTTTGTATTGTTGACCATATTTTTGCAATGCCTCCTGCCCACTGTTTCCGTAATTCACTCTTGGTTAGTTCTTGGTCAGCTCTTAGTGAGTTGTTGGTCTGAAGACTCTTAATCAGCTATGTGTTCAGAGGGTTGGCTGTTCTTGTGAGGTCACAGTGTTCTGATGCCAGTCATCACATCTTGACCTCTCACCTCTTAGCTGTGTGCCCAGGGACTTGGCTGTTCCCGGGCTGCTATTACACCAGTCATGTACTGGGTGTGCTGTGCTTCGCACCAAAGCTGAGAAACCGTCCCAGGCCCTGGGTTCAGGTGGGGGAACAAGATTTTTTTTAAAGAAATGCAGATGACATCAGAAAACTTTTTTCTGCCAAGCACTATTGCTACCATCACTCCCTTACTTATCATATTTCTAGTGTGTAACACAACAAAATAGTCTATGTAATAAATATACAAAACAAGTACATGAGTGAATTTCTTTTAATTCTATGGTTTATTGTACTTTACTCATTTTAAATCTGCAAAACAAACTCTTAAGTAAACAAACTGACCTTTTTATAAATTTCTCTATGATTTTAAAGTTAGTATTCTTCTTAAAAATATACTTCATCATCATCATTCTTTGTGAATCATGCAAACTTTGTCCCTTTCTAGATACTCAATAATGCCTTTGCTTAACTGCTTTAACCACATTACAAGTATATTTAGGAACTTTACAGGTTAAAAAAAAAAAAAAAACATCTGAATTCAAACCATTTGGGGAAGTCACACTTTATCTTGAGAAAAGACACTTAAAGTGACAATCTTCAAGAATTGATTCTTAATTATATATATATATATATATGTATATATACATGCACATATAAGAACTTATACATCACAATCCCAAACTTTTATTTTTAATTTCATTTACTATTTTTGGAAACTTAATTTATACATCACTAATTCAAAGAGGTATTCTCAAGTTTCTTTCTCACTCCTGACTTTAGTCATGCAGTTGTCATATACTAAGCAACAGAATTTAAAAATGTCTGCCATATTCAAGTTATTTTGCAGATGTGAGCACATACTTTTCCCACTTGATCATTAATATTTACACATTTATATAAACCCTGTTTTGTAAACTGCTAAACATTTTAGGTATCCCAAATATCCTATTTTACAATTAGAACTATACTTCATTAAATACATGTTACATGTAAAGACAGATCTGCAACTCTCGAAGTGTGTGGACAGGTGTAGATGGGTGATATATTTTGTTCCCTGAATTGTTCTAGGATGTTCATCTTAGTTAGGGTTTTAATTGCTAACATTTAATTGGGGTGGCTTACATTTTCAGAGGTTTAGTTAATACCATGTTGTGACATGGTGGTATTCAGGCAGAATGGTGATGGAGCCCAGAGTCCTACATCTTGATAGGCAGGCAAGAAGAAGTGCTCTGAGACACTGGGAAGGATCTTGACCATATATAAGACCTCAAAGCCAGCCTCCACAGTGACATGCATCTTCTGAGGCCACACCCACTCCAATTAAGCCGTACTTCCTAATGGTGTCACTCCCTTTGAGGGTCATTTTATTTCAAACCTCCACAACATGAATTCATACCTCGTGTGACAAAAATTTATATTAAATTTATAAAACATGTTTATTCTTGTTGAATGTCAGAACATAGCTATAGAGCCCAATCTGGTCAATGTACCCTGAATCTGGATAAAGCCTTCTACCTTGCTTTCCAGATACAATCTATATATAGTAAGTGCCAGGCAACTGTGTTTAAATTGGTTTGTCCTGGGCATGTTCTGGAAAAGGGTTGCTCTATTTATTTTAGTATGTGCTTACTGATGTTTATTAACATGCTTTTCTGATCTCAACCTTCCTTCGGTCATTGCTTTGTTTCATTTGTGTGTAAAAATACACTGAAACTGAAGTAACATTGTCTACAGCATTAGACTACAGTACATTCCGTTCTTTCAGGTCCTCAAATCTCAGGTCCAGCAGACAAGTGAACAAGGAGAAAAGACAGGTTCTGCTTCTACCCTTATGTTTCTTCTTGGCTGGAATCACCTAAATACCAGGAACTTCATTCAGTAATTCTCTTGAACTATACCTTAGAGTTGAGAAAAAGGCAAATAGATGGTGATGACATCCCTGCAACAGAGTTTCATTCAATGCAGCCTGATAGTTTCTGAGAATTCCTTTAAAGGTTGAGTAGTAGGACAGGTCAGGGTGGCTTACACCTGTAATCCCAACATTTGGGAGGTGACAGCAGTAGGCACACACACATATACGCAGGTAAAGCATTTATACACACAAAATAAAGTGTTTTATAAATTTTAAAAAGCCTATTCATACCAGTTATATGCAAACCACACCTTCATGATAATAAAGATCTATTATCTGTATCCAAAACACATAATTCAAAGTGATACCTTTGGTAGCAAAAGTGTGCATTCCTTTGCTCTATATACATTTCTGAATAAATGTGAAGAAAAAAAGGCGAACACTTAAGACATCATGAAATACAGAAAAAATGCTATTTATGAGCATGAACCAACTAATAATCTGCTTTGAATCACGAAATTTCTAATATATAGTAATCACTTAATTATATTTATTGAATTAATGAAGAATCCTGAAACTAATCAAGCTATACACTGCCCCTTCTTAAAGTACTTAAAGAAAATAGTTTTCATTCAATATTGCTATACCCTTTAAACAATTCTTTATAATCTTCAAACATATACAGAAATCTAAAAAAAAAATCTTCACATTAATATAAAGTATTTCTTTCATTGACTATGCTGTTTAATGTGGAATATTTGTTTAACTATGTAAAGATGTGTTGCATTTGTTTAATTACGTAAAGACATGTTGCTATTTTACGTTACCTGATCTAAGAAAAGGCTGAAAGGCCAATAATGAGGAAGGAGGTATGAGTGGAACTTCTGGGAAAAGAGACTAAGCAGGAGAAATTTAGGATTGAGGGAAGAAAGAACACAGACAACAGGGAGTCAGCCAGCCAAACCAACTGCCAGCCAAGCAGGGAAGTAGGACATTCAGAATAAAAGAAAGGTAAAAAGCTCCAAAGTTAAAATAAATTAAGAGTAATGAGGCAAACCTAAGCTAAGGCCAAGCAATCATGATTAATGATAAGTCTCTCTGTCTATATTTGCGGGCTGGTTGGTGGCCCAAAGAAAATTCCAACTAAAGTTTAAAATTTCAAAATATAAGATCAAGTCAAGTGTGGTAACACCCTACTATGCTTCCAACACTTAGGTGACTGAGACAAAGAATAGCTGAAAGTTCAATGCCAGTCTGAGCTACTGGATCTCTGTTTCAAAGCACATCATCACTGGCGCCCCAACCCAATCTATTTCAAAATTAACATCTGCCTCCACTCTAAAATACATTATTTCAAAATTAGTATCTGCGTAGCATAATTTGTTTCAACTAAAGACAAGCTAAATTTTCAATGCTGTTTCCCTTTGAACACTGCAAATTTATTATCTTGTCCTGGTTTGTATTTACTATGAATCTTTATAGTAGTTTTTGATATAAAATGTTTCCTATTTCCTCAAAACCAACGACCTTTTTCTTTACAGCATACATGTTAAGTTCAAAGCAAAATGCCCTGCCACTAACTTAACGAAACAGTCACTGGTGTTTTCTTCAGCTATAAATCAAGAACTCTAATTGTGTTTTCCTTCCATATACAATTTAACCTAACATGAATCAGGATCTTAATTCTCTTCTTTCTGAAGTTAAACCAAAACAAAAGAATTTGAGATGAATAGCAATAGTCCCCATTAGGAATAGCTATCCTTTTTGTCTTGTTTGCTGCCCACTTCTTCAGTCAATCCAAATGTACGGGATACCACTCCACCTTCCCCTGTTGCATATCATAAACTCTCCTCTATTACACTCAAAGACCCTTCTGCGTATATCTCCAAACCCCAATACCTGCTACCCTTAACCAGTCTCTGCCTAGGCCTCAAACCCATTTCTATGCTCAACCTCCTCACCCTACAATACAATAA
>PVIH01023862.1:9483-24026 GCA_004025045.1 Sigmodon hispidus
TTACGCTCTGCCTGGCTCAGCACTTTGGCACAGTTTAAATGCATAGCTTTGGATTTCCCACCACACATGTCAGATAACTGTCACATACTAGTCTGATCCTCTTGTAGCAACTGACTGTAGGCTTCACAACACTTTCTCTCATGTCTCACTTGAGAGGAGTACCTACTTATGTTCCATCACTGGATGAATGCTCCAGGTGACAGTCTCTCTCTCTCTCTCTCTCTCTCTCTCTCTCTCTCTCTCTCTCTCTCTCTCTCTCCTTCTTCCATTAAGGGATGTGCAGACATGCTATTGATGAGCCTTCCCAGTAAATGATCCAATGATGTCAAGTGATCAGTCGCCTTGCATAGCACTAGTTGGCATGCCTCTTAATTAAACCCCAGCCTTGCTTGCTTCCTTCTTTCTTTCTTTGTGTTTTGCTTGAAGATGCCTCAAGTAGCAGGACGTAGCCTTTTACTTCAGCCTTTGTTTTCTAGGAGAGCACAGTGTGGTGATAGTAATATTGAAAGAACCAAGTTAGAAGTCTAGAGGGAGTGATTTGTATCAGGACATATCTTGAAATAGCTTTATGACTTCTAGAGAATCCTTTAGCCACTTAAGATCCAACATTTGCCTATTTATTTATGAATATTTATTGAAAAGGTATGCTAAAGAAAGCATAGTCCTAGATATTATGATGAAAATTTGAAGAGATTTTGGTCTTGGCTCTCAGAGACTTTGCATATTGAGAAATGACAGACATGTCTACCTTACCCAATATATAAGATACCATGTATAAAATAGAAATGTCCTCTACATCTCAATGTGTTGGTTGTTTAAAGCTCAGACTTTTCACATTTCAGATACGCCGAAATTTTTTTGTCTTCAAAGATTTTAGATTACCCACTTGAATGGACCAATGTCACCATACAGACTAGCTTGAATTTTGAATATCAATTTTCCTAAATAATGTATTTCATAGTATTATTTAAAACTGATAAAGTCCCAAGTCATGCCTAATATAACCACACTTAGGAGCATATTCCACTGAAAAAATTGAGAGTATATGCAAAAATCTATTCACATGATTTTTTATTGATTCTTTTCTGCATCTCCATTTGGCTCATCTCCTGACCCCTTCACATCCACCTTCTGCCCTTACAACATCACCCCCCCAAGAGAAAAATAAATAAATTTAAAAAGAAAAATCTCAGTGTGGAAGCTGCAGTGTGTCCCAGTGAGTCACTCAGTATACGCTTTAGACCATACTTTTTACATTTAAGTGTTCATTGCAATGAATCATTCATTAGTCTAGTTCAAGGCCTCTGCTTTCTGCTACACTATCAATCCTAGACCCTCACTGGGACTCCCTTCCAATATCCTGTTGTCCTATGTCATGGAGATTCTGCATCTTTGGATCTACAGTACCAGTCCCTTCACATGCTCCAGCAGATCATAGATGGAGTGTATGTTGAGATGGGCCAACTCATAGCCCTGGTTCTGAACTTGAGTGGTTACTGGGTTGGTCAGCCTGTCAGCTCTTCCTCGTCTTCAGCACCAGGGTGCTCTCCATCACCACCCTGGCTAACTCATCCTAGGCAGTAAGCAGCAAGGAACAAGGCTAGTTCTCCTGCTCTCATGCCCTCAGGGGTATCTGTTGGGCTCATCCGATATTTTCAATGGTCCTTGATATGAGGGAAGTATGGATTCAAAAATTACAGAGTCAGAAAACTTAGTGTGAAAGGCCTCTCAGCAAATACTGTAGCAGCCCTGAGCTTATTTTTCATGGGCTTTTTATACACCAGCAAGCGGGGAGGTAAAAGACCTTCCCTTCTTGAGTACTCATGGTCACATAGTACAAATAAGAGTAAATACCTCCTCAATACTCAAAGTACCTAGCAACCATGCCTTTGTTCAAAAATCTTGTTATACAGTCTTGAGGAGAGAAAACAGACTTGGACTCTCTGACTTGAGTCAAGGTGAAAAAAGGCCACATTATGAAGTCTCTGTGAGTCCACACAGCTAGCTCAACTACACCTATACCACCAAGGCCAGCTCTACTGTGTTCCTCAGGCGAGAGGCAGGGCCAGCTCTCCTGTTCTCATGACCTTAAGGCTAACTCTTCTACCTAACATGGGCAGTGAGAGACAGATAGGCTTCTCTCCATTGCCCAGGCCACCATCTATGGCAGATGACAGGCAGGCAAGGCCTTTCTTTCACTCATGTTCTGCAGGCCAATTCCTCATGTCCCTGTCAATGAGATCAGCTCTGCTATGCTCTCCAGGCTAGGTGCAGGGCCAGCTTTCCCGAGTGAGGCACCTGGTGAAAGGTAGGGTCAGCTCTCTTGCCTACTGCAGGTGGCAAGACAGGAGAGAGGAGGGCATCTTTCCCTCACCCTCACTACCACATGGCAGACATGGGGTTCAGGGTCAGCTCTCCCACCCTCAAGACTTCAGGGCAGATTCACCTGCACCCAACTAGCAGGATCAGCACTACTGGTACAGGGTCACCTCTGCCAGTGCTGCAGTTGGTAAGGGGCAGGACCAGGTCTTCTACTCTCATGACCCAGAAACCAGCTCCCTCCCATCCACCAGAGGTAGCATCTTCCCCTTACACACCCCACTATATGGCAGATGGGGAATAGTGCCATATCCCCCAAGCTCACATTCTTAAGGGAAGGGAGGCTCACCTATGCCACTGCCCATAGGGCTAGCACTTCTGTGCTGCCCAGGTGAAGTATAAGGCCTGTTCTCCCTAGTGTTGCACTTGGTGGAGAAGGGGAGGGCTACCCTTTCTTTTGCCTGTACCACCACATGGCAGAAGAGGGGGATCAGGACAAGTTGTCTTTCTTTCACACCCTCAGGACCAGCTCACTCTCACCCCTAACTAACAGGGTCAGCTCGGTCATGCTGTCCAGGCAAGGAGAAGGACCCACTCTCTTAAGAGCTGCAGCTGCTGAGGGCCAGTGACAGCTCTCTTTAGTGTTGCCACTGATGAGGCACAAGGCCAATTCTGTGCAGCCCTATCATCTCTGCCTTCAGTGCTAACAGGAGCCATGGACGTAACACAGATCATGGCTGTGGCAGGGCCAAGAGCGCAGACATGGTCCTTGGCAGCAGTCCAGGACAGATTACTACTGTAGCAAGTAGGTCACCCAACTCAGCCTATTCCTTACTGCCTTCGCCTCTTCGGATCTGCCTTTCTTGACAGAACATGAAACATTCTCTTCCACACCCCACCCTAAAAGAACCTGACCTCCAGTTCTGCAGGGCTCCGGGCAGGCCTGTGTTGTCTCTGCCTGCCTGGAACTCAGGCAGGCATGTGAATCTTGGTCTTCCTGGTACTGGGCAGGCTCCTGCTGTCTCCTCCCAGTGCTGGGTGGAGAGCCCCAGGCAGGCTTGTCTGAAGGAATTTTTATAACACACTATTTCATAAGGAAAAGACATTGGCACTAATACAGTGTACACACGTACACACACACACACACACACACACACACACAAAATCCCACTAACAGCTTTTTGATGGGATAGCAAGCAACCTCAAAAATTAATAATAATGTTTGCTTATAGCATAAGAGAATACTGGAGATACTTTGAAGTGAAAAATGTTTCATATTTTAATTAATAGGTAAAATATTCTGTATCTGTAAAATTACATGTGTGAACACAAACCTGAAAGGAAATGTTTGAAAATGCTAATATTTGTTGCCTATGGATGGTACTTTCTCCATATATTCCTTTTTTCTACATAGTTATTTTTGAGCATTAAGGCATAACAGGGCTAAACTAAAAATAATAAAGTAATCTAGAAGTCAATTTTCCACTCAGGCATTGCTAGTAGGGGAGTGACAAATTATTATTTTTATACTACATGCTTTCTTGTGTTAATTTACTTGAAACGAGCGGTGATATTAAATATTTTCTCCATACATACAAAAATCAATAAACAAAAGTGAAACCTCCTTCTGCGTTAGTTCACATTAAACCCCCATTTTTACAAAGAATGTTAGCAAAGTAACAATTTCGATGTCCCTTGGAGCTCATTCAATTGAGATGCACCCTGAACAGTGAAATGTTTTGCAAGCTGCAGGGGAAGCAGGTGGGAGCTAATAGAGTGTGGAGAAGTTGTTCTGAGAGGGGAGTCCTGGCTTCAAGTCCCAGAATCCCACACACACACACCCCAGCAACTTTGAACTTGAGACTTGGGTTCTTCAAACACAAAATGGACTCAGTAAGAATGGCGGGACCAACTCTAGCCCTAGCTCTTTTTCAATATTTTAAAATATGAGGAAAATAAGTGGGACTAAATGCATTTTTTTTATAAAGTAAAATACCAGTAGAAGGCTGAAATGTTCTTATACCTGCAAATACGATAAATCACTCAAATTCATTTCTGAGTGATTCCAACTTGAAACAAGTCTTTGTTTTATTTTGCACAAATTGGAGTATATTATTGTTCATGGTTTGTTTATTTATTTGAGGGAAAGAAAATGTTATCTGTCCTAAGGGCAATTTTACTTAAATGTACCTTTCCATGTCAGAAAATTCATTTTCTGGTTTGTTCCAAACCGCTACTGAAGGGTGCCAGTAAACAAGTCTCAATCCACTCTGCAGCAGCAGCAGCCTCTACCACAGTGAATCTCCTAGGTATAAAACTTAAATCTCTTTCCTGCCATGGAAGTACTATTTTGCAACATGGAGCATTAAAGAGAGAAATAGGAAGGAAAGAAAGAAAAAAGGAAGCTAATGTTTTTCAATAAATGTTCAAAACACCCCAGAGAAAGAATTTGTTCTTATGATAATTTCTTATGTAAATTGGCTGTTTATCCAGAGGAAAACAAGCAATTGCGTGAGCATTAAAATAGAAATCGATATGCAGCCGGTCACAGATCTACCTAAAGTCATTCATTACATAAGTGAGCTGTGAGAACTGTTTCCTTCTCAATGTGGTCAGTGTGCCTACAGTTTTTTTCTCCACAACTTCAGGTTGGTTCCTGCCTTAGAGTAGCAAGATGTGGCCTTCTCCCAGCTTAGAACACTCTCTTTAGGGAAGTGGAAACTGGTCTGCTAAAATGATGTCTGGAGAATTTCAGACAACAGAGAGCTTATAGCTTCAAAAACACATTTTTTTTTTTAAATACGAAACAACGATTATAAAAATCTTGAATTATCTTTATGGCTTTCCAGAAACTTGAAACATCTAATGAAAATTCAACAGAGCCCAGTGTCTCGGAAGAGAGAGAAACTGGAATAAAAAATAGCAACACTACAGTGATTGGCGCCCACTGTCAGGCTTTTACCTCATTAAGGTCCCACGATCTTGGCAAACAGGCCTCTGAGGGGAATTGTATTATTAGATGGAGAGGAATGAAACTGGGTGTGCTGTTGGGTCATGGTCCCTTGAGACACCAACCAGTTTTTTTCCCTTGGCATCAGGGAAAATCACACACTTTAAAAGTGAGTTTATATTTCTTTTCTTTTTAAATTATACATTATTTGGAATGTCCCAGCTTCTAAGCATCACTCCTGCCTCTGTTCCCAATTAGAAGTTGCAAAGCCAGTAAATGAAAGAATTCAAGCCCTCAGCTCCTGACCAATGAATAAAAGAGAAATAAAGCCATTAAAGTCCCGTCTCAAGTCCCAGACCTAGCAGTTCAGTGTTTTCTTACATAAAGAAAGCCAAACAAAAGTAAATCACAGGAGAGAGACAGACAGACAGAAGGAGAGAGACAGAGAGAAACAGACAGAGAGAGAAAAAAACAGACACACACACACACACACACACACACACACACACACACGAGAGAGAGAGAGAAAGAGAGAGAGAGAGAGAGAGAGAGAGAGAGAGAGAGAGAGAGAGGAGTTCTAGCCCCCAGGCACAAAATCATGTAATGTGAAGAGTTGAGTACAGTGAGCAGCAGTTGGGTCAGAATTTTATTGCAACAACTGTGAAGGCCACAAGAGAAACACAGAAGGTAAGGGGGAGGGTTAACTCTGACCATTCAAGACTTGTATAAACAGTGGGTCCTCCAGACCCAACAGGGTTGCTCAGGGAAATATGTCTGAGGAAAAGACAAGGCTAGGCAGGCACAGAGGCCTAGAATTTACTCCAAAGTTAAAAAAAGAAAACAACTATCCTCACATAGCTGAACAAGGGCCCAGGCACCTCTGCTCAGAGATGTGGAGAGAGGGCTCCCAGCCACCCCTAGATTCTGGGGTAGAAAGGGCAGGCTAGCTGTTGAAGGGAGTAAGACAGCAAGTGTGTGGCCCTGAACCAGACTAGCTGTATGATCATGTTTAAATGTCTCTATATTCACTCCACAGAACACTTCAGTCTTGGCTTGATCAGTCTCTTGAACTTAACAATTTGACCCTTGAATCCTGATGTTTATCTTTGAAGCTTCCAGTTTTCAACAGCTATGTCACTACCTCTCACTGCCTCTCAGAAAGTTGTCCCACCCATCAGCACAAATGTGAGGTTCTTTAACACCTCTGCATGCCCAGGCCCCAGGGTAGACATCAGTCACATTTGCCCTCCTATAAGCCCCTTCTACAGGTAAGGGTGGCCAACTGTTGTCTTGATAGCCTTCAAGAATTGGTACTTCAGAGATGTGAATTCTGAAAGATAGTGGATTTAAGAAGCTTCCAAGACCTCTCTCAAGTCCAGCTGTTCTCCTGCCCAATGTGCACTTCAAACCACATAACATCTTTTGGTTATTAGTCCAAAAGCCTTCTCCTAGGTCTTCTTCATTCCTCTGGTCTCACACAGCACTTCCATAGATCTATTTATATAACATAATGAAGTAGTTTTCCTAAAATAAGTCCTGACTATACCAGTGCTCTGCCACAATTGTATCAATGACATCCATTGCTCTCAGGAATATGTCTCTATAGCATGTGAATGCTTGATTGTCCCTTCATATCCCCATGTGTCTCTTTAGCTCCCACCCCCTTCTCCCTCACCTCCTTATTATGTCCTGTTGCATACCACTGCGGCACTCTGAACACTTCAGAGATGACCTAGCGTCTATGTCCTTATGATGCTCATTCTCTGACCCCCTTCTCCTATCTTTAGCTGACTAATTTCTACATATTCTCTTGGCCTTAGAGTCCACCAGGAAGCCTTTTCTACTCTACAAAATTACACAAGGTCCTCTTTTCTATACTACCACAGTATTTTGTTCTTTGCTATTTTCTGATAGTTAAAGGGATCTTCTAAAGGTTAGTGACTTCTATACCTAGATTCCCATCAAGTTCTTAGGCTCATGAATGCAAGTACTTCTATCTGGAAAGGCCCGGCAGGAGGCTGGCTACTACTGTTCGTAGAGAAAGAAACAAACAATTAGAGGAAAAAGAGAAAGGAAAAGAGGGCACTGCATGGATCACACTAATGGAAAGAACTGGGTCACATACATGACTTCCCTATCATGGTGTGAGGTGCAGGCATGCTGTGTTCTTTTGTAACTCAAGACTGACACACACCAAATCATATCTCTTCATACTGTTGCCTGGAGTGAGTCCTTTAAAACATCAAAGCAAAAATCCTTGTCACCTGCCTGCTTTTCCCAAGAAGGTGGCATGCAGTGAACTTTCCATCGTCTAAGCATTTCTGTTCCAGATGTTCAGACATTTAAGGAAAAAGACAGACCATATGGGAAAAGGAGAGTGTCAGGAAGAAAATATGTTCATCTGTTTCTCAGGAATTATCTCATACATGATGAAATGAACACATACATGTGTTATGGATGTGCTGCTGAAGGTAGAATGCATCTATGTTCCCTGGAGATTTCAGTCTCCACCACAAAGAATTACCCAGGGCAACTCAAAGACAAAAAGAGACAAGAAGTCAAATGATCAGATGACTTCAGTTCAGTAGACAGTTCCTCAGTCTACCTTCAAAGGACAGTGACAGAAACCATAAATATGTCTTCAGTGTACTAATTTATTAAAAGGACATTCATCTTTTTGACATATTAGTTTATCATTTTATTTCCTCTTATAATCTAAACACTTCCGAAAAGCCCCACAAACTGCCACCATGTTAAAGGTGAGAATTCTGTCACATAAATTCGAAGAGGATGCTACTCAAACCTTAAACCATCCCAGAATATCTTACTGAGAAGATGCTATACTTTTATTATTTTTCAAACACTGTGTCTTCTGATTTATCTACATTTAATGCATCATTCTATCTATTGTCTCTGGGAACCCAAATATATGTTAGACTCTTCAAGCAATGCTCTCTGTTCTCCAGATTGAATCATTTTAATTGCTTTTTTTCAAACTTACTGACACATTTATTTTTTCCATTCTACCATGAAGAACATGCTTTTTAAATTTTTAAACATTATTTTTAACTCTAGAACAGGAGATTTTTGTATGTGTATGTCATTTGCTTTTCTGCAGATATCCTCTGGGTTTTTTGGGTTTTTTTACTTGTCTTGCATATATTTTCTCTTCCAACACTGTGCATATTTACTATAGTTGACTTAAAACATTTTCCATGCTAAGTGTGGAACAATACACCAAGCTCAAGAGAAGCTGAGGTCAAAGTGCCACAAGTTCTCTGCAAGCTAGGGCCACATCACTAGTTCAGTGTCCACCTGAAGGTGAGAAGATGGACAGGTTGGGAAGAGTTTGCCTAGCATTCTGAACTCCTTCTCCAGTGCCAAAAAAGATAATAAAAGAACAACAACAAAATTTTGTTTGCTAATTAGTGTTGTGGATATTCCTTTATGCTATGTGAAGATGTCACTATGATTGGTTTCATAAAGAGCTGAATGGCCATTAGCTAGGCAGTAATAGGATAGGTGGAATTTCTAGAGACAGAGAGCTCAGGGAAGTAAAAAGGCCAAGTCACCAGCCAGACACAGAGGTAACAAGAGATTCAGGAGGAGAGGTAAAAGCCACAAGTCACCCGGCAACATGAAGATGAATAAGAAATGAGATAATTTAAGTCCTAAGAGCTAGTGGAACAAACCTAAGCTATAAGCCAAGCTTTCATAATCAATAATAAGTCCCTGTGGGGTTTTTTTTTGATGTGCTGGCAGCCCAAAGAAAAATTTGTCTACAAATTATAACATTATAGTCGTTCTAATGTATCATTATTCATTGTATGTCATTTCTGAAATAGTCTCATTTTTCTATTTGTCCATGTATTTAATAATTTTTATTGCAATTGGACATTAGAAATGATATGCTGCAAAGATTCTGAAATGTTCCTACAAAGAATATTGATCTGTTTTGAAACAGACTTTTATTGGGCTGTATGTAAACTGGTCTCCTCCACAATTCCAGTCTGTGGAGTTTGCTGGACTACTTGGGAACTGCCCCATGCTCTCATGTCTCAAAGACTCGTTTAAAGACTTTGAAGGAGCTTACTTATAGAAATTTGACATCATCCCCTCTAGCTATATTGCTTTCTGTGATTTCCCAAGATGGCATATTTACTTCCTAAATAGGTAAGATGGTAGGGTTTCAGTGATCCTATAAGGGACTTATTTGATCTGCTCTCACATTAAAACTTCTAAAAAACCAGCTCATTTAAATGGTTATCTTTTGTGAAGGGTTGACTGCTTCAACTATCTATCTGTTTGTAGTTCCTTTCCAGTGACTTTCATGTGTGTGTGTGTGTGTGTGTGTGTGTGTGTGTGTGTGTTTCTGTGTAAGTGTGTCTGTCTGTCTGAGTGTTTCTGTGTTTGTATGTCTATGCCTGTGTGATGTATGTGATATTCAGTTTCTTTTTAAACTTTACATTATTTGTATTGCTATTTTATATATTACACATAAGCAGAGCACACTTATGCTGTAGTGTTAAGAATATTGCTGGGAATTATATTCAGTTTTATTTGCTATCTATGATAGGATAGGTCTGAAAATAAACCACTTGAACATGCTTAGTAGCAGAACCACTGAAAAAAATGAGCTTTAGACACTTCTGGAAAGAAGAGAACTAGCCATTCAGGCATCTGAGAAAAAAGAAGTGCAAGAGGAAGGAAAGCACATACATACATAACCTTCACAGCCCAGGAGAAGAGCCTTCTCAAAGTGCTCCATCAATATAAAGGAGGTCACTAGATAAGGTATAGGAAATGAGAGGGAAGAAATAGGATGAGGCCAGAACTAAAAAGAACAACATGCCTCCAGTAGTTAAGTTAACATTATTTTGAAGTTTAATGTCAGCCATGGGAAAGCTAAAATTAGAGGAATTTCATAATTTAGCTTTCATTTTAAAAAAGTCATTCATAGGCATATTGGAGATAATGAAAAAACAGCCAGACTCTACAAGTAGCTGAGGTCAGAACAAAAAGATGCAGCAAAATTTTGGATTTGGATGTGTCTTACATAGGGTTTCTATCGCTGTGAAGAGACATCCTGACCACAGCAATTTTCACAAAAGAAATGTTTAACTGGGGTGACTCACTTATAGTTCAGAGGGTTAATCCATTATTACCAGAGTGAGATATGGTGACATTCAGGCAGACATGGTGCTGGAGAAGTAGCTGAGAGTCCTACATCTTGAAGGCAACAGGAAGTAGTCTGTGACACTGAGAGTAGCTTGACCATAGGAGAACTCAAAACCCACTCACACATTGACACACTTCCTCCAACTAGGCCACACCTACTCCAAGGAAGCCACACCACCTCCTAATAGTGCTACTCTCTTTGGGGACCATTTTCGTTCAAACCATCACAGGGTGTGAAAGCTGAAAGCAAAAGATCTTGTAATATGTTTAGTATGGAGCATTTTATTAGTATTTCAAGCAGGTTACAAAGTATGCATTTGTTAAAATCATTCATTGAATTTGGGTTTAATTTTGTTATCTAAAAACTCACCAGTTTTTTTCAGATTCTTCAATTTATTGAAACAAATTTAAAATGTATGTCCTCATGATTTTCTGGAATTTCATTCATATCTGTTAGAATGTTTACCTTTCAATTTCTAGTTTTATTGAAGTAGGTTTATCCTTTTTTAATTTTGTTAAGAATTTGCCAATCGTGTTTTATCCTTAAATAAATAAATAAATAAATTTTTAAAAAGATTTATATAGCATAAGATTAGTAACAATAGAATATCCTCTTAGTTTTAGTTATTCTTCTGTCCAAAATCAGGTGGTTCTTTCGATATGATACAGAGATTCTGCATTTTTTTCTTTAATAAGCATTCTTGGGTTTAAAGAAGGAGAGAATCATACTCAAACTTCAAAACCAGGTTGAATTTATAACTATAAATTAACTGGAGCATCAACTTTTCTTACAAATAAAGAGCTATATATGCTAAGCAATAAGATTTTATCCTATGGCGTATACTGGTACCACTAGGTCCAATATTATTTTACCTGTAAATTTTCTGGATACCCTTCCCTTCTGCTTTAGATGTCTAGATGTCCAAGGTCTTTTGACTTTTTGAGCAAGGTTATTTATAGTTTCCTGTAAATACAAGAACAAAATCCTGCCCCAACCCTTGAGGGTTTTTTTTAACAACTTAAAAAAATGTCACATGGGTGGATGAGCCATCATTTCTCTTTATGATGAAGTTCCTCTGGTTCATATAGAGCCTTTATTAATTTTGATGGAATCCATAGCTTTTCTTTACTTAAAGAAACAAAAGTGAAATCCTTTCCATAACGTACCACATATCCTGGCTCCCATTCTGAAGTCAATACATCTGAAGTCAGCTCAGTCATTTTTTCTATAATCAAATTTCTTTCAGCAGCTGTTGTTCCTTTCTCATTAATGTTGAGAAAATTCAAAGTTAATAAAGCATTATGTAGTCTAAAAAAATTTCCAGAGCTTATTTCTCTATTAACCTACTAAATCATATCTATGTTGCTTCCAAGGTTTGGCAAACATGAATAAAACATGTTTAAGTTTTTATTAAAAAAATCTTGTAATATGTAGCTTAATAAATGAAAATATGAATGGGGAAGTATTGATGGTACCTTGAGTATATTGGTATGTTATGTCTAGTAGGCACTCCACTGCACTGTGAAGGCAGAAAATAGAGCCTGAGAGAGAAGTTAAGCCTGATTATAAATTACAAAATTACCTGTGACTAGAATAATGTTCAAAGTCAAGAGAAGATACATCACCACTCCCACAATGGTCTAACTATTGAGGGGAAAACATCTAAGGATGCTGTGTGGTGGTTTCAACAACCACAGAGAAGAAGGGATAACGCCCCAGCTGTCATTTCAGAGTCAGTGAGCTCCCTCCCAGTAGTTTAGTTCAGCCTTCCCTGTGGGTCTCCTCCTAATGATCTTGAACCCTGTGCTCAAATAATCTCTTTCCTCTCCTCAGCTGGACCAGGAGTTGACTGGATGTTTAGCTATAGATCTCTGCATCTACTTCCATCAGTTCCTGGGTGAAGGGCCTGTAATGGCAATTAGGGTGGTCATTCACTTGACTATAAGTGGAAGTCCTGTTTAGGTACCCTCTTCACTATTGCTTAGAGTCTAGCTGGGTTCATCTTGTGCATTCTTGGATCTTTCGCTAGCATCAGCTTTCTCTCAATGGGTTCCCCTGTCAAGATATCTATTTTTTTGTTCTCCCTCTCTGTTGCTCCCCTGGCTTAACCATTCCATTCTCTCATGTGCTATTCTCACCTTTCCTTGCTTTCTTCCCCCACCCACATGATCCCAATTTACTCAGATCTTCTTTATTTCCTCTTCCCAGGAGGATTCATAGATGTTTCTCTTATGTTCCTCCTGTTACCTAGCTGCTCTGGGTTGTGGATTGTAGCCTGGTTATTCTTTGCTTTATATCTACAATTCACTTATGAGTGAGTACATACCATGTTTGTCTTTCTGGGTCTGTGTTACCTCACTCAGAATGATACTCTGCAGATCCATCCACTTGTCTGCAAAATTCAGAATGTCATTTTTTTCTGCTGAGTAATACTCCATTGTATAAATGTACCACAATACTTTAATTCATTCTTGAGTTCAAGGGCATGTAGGTTGTTTTCAAGTTCTGGTTATTATGAATAATGCTGTTATGAACATAGTTGAGCTAATGTTCTTGGAGTAAGAATATGCATCCTTTGGGTATATGCCCAATAGTGGTATTGATGGATAATTGGGCTAATTGATTCCCAGTTTTCTGAGGAACCACCATACTGAATTTCCAAAGCTGGTGTACAAGTTTACATTCCCACCAGCAATGGAGGACTGTTACCCTTGTGCTGCATCCCCTCCAACATAGGCTATCATCTGTGTCTTTATCTTAGCCATTCTGACAAGTGTAAGATAATATCTCAGAGTTGTTTTGATTTGCATTTCTCTAGTGGCTAAGGATGATGAGCAATTCTTTAAGTGTCTTTCAGCCATTTGAAATTATTCTGTGGAAAATTTTCTATTTAGCTCTGAACCCCATTTTCAATTGGGTTATTTGGTTTTTTGACCTGTAATTTCTTGACTTCTATGTTTTAGAAATCAGTCCTCTGTCAGATGTAGGATTGGTGAAGATCTTTTCCCATTCTGTAGGCTGTCGTTTTGTATTACTGACCATGTCCTTTGCCTTACAGAAGCTTCTCAATTTCAGGAGGCCCCATTTATTAATTGTTTTGGGGGTTTTTTATAGGAGACATTAACTCTCAACCTTAAGGAAGTCTAATTATCATATGACAAACATACATGTCAACATATGGACAGATATTCTTTTTTTAAACCTCCTTTTTTTTAAGATTTATTGAAATTGTCCCTTTAAGTTATCCCTTAGGTTTTTTTCCAGAGGAGAAACACAGGACTGCTGTGTGTTAGTTTAATTAAACAAAATTCTTCAAATAAAAAGAAATGTACTTATTATGTGTACAGTACAGAAGAGGGTACCAGATGAACTCAGGACCTCTGGAAGAACAGTCAGTGCTCTTAACCTCTGAGCCAGCTCTCCAGCCCCAGCTATTCTTTATATCAATGAGTGTGAGAAAGAGTTGCAATGAGGGAAGGTGACTATGATGATGAGAAAATGTCTTTTAGTAGGCTACTGATACCAGCGTTTATGAGTAAGAGATGCAGGCACAGATAGAACTTGATTTTCTAAATGTGGGCTTTTTTCAATCCCAGATCAATGCATTCATAGGCTGATTTGTGAAGCTTGAAATTTTTATAAAGCCATAGAAACACAGTTAAAATAGAATTAAGGTATGAGACTGTGTCTAGAAACTGTCACAACATATTTGGTCTCTATTCATTTTATCATCTCACCTTAATTAAGAAAAACTGTCATCAACAGGGATATATCAAGAAGGAAACAGCCAACAGAGCAGAAAAAATATTATCACCTGGGTTATTCACTAGTTTCATCCTTGAATTTGTAACCTTAGCCAAGTTACTTAACAATGTAGGGCCTCATTTTACTTGTCTAAACTTAATGGAGAAAAACTCAAAGAAATCCCACTAAAGTCAGGAACTAGACAGGGATGTCCTCTCTCCCCTTATCTATTCAATATAGTTCTCAAAGTTTTAGCTAAAGCAATAAGGGAACGAAAAGAGATTAAGGGCATACAAATGGGAAAAGAAGAAGTGAAGCTATCTCTATTTGCAGATGATATGATTGTATACA
>PVIH01023863.1:0-23924 GCA_004025045.1 Sigmodon hispidus
GGTTGGGTGGCTGGGTGGTTGGGTGGCTGAGTACTGGGTTGTTGGGTGGCTGGGTGGTTGGGTGGCTGGCCCCTAGTATCTTTTGCTCCTCTTGCTTCTAGATTTTTCTCCCTCCTCCAAGATTTCTCTTTCTATTTATTCTCTCTGCCTGCCAGCCCTGCCTATTTCTTCCATTCAGTTCTTTATTAGACCACCAGGTGTTTTAGACAGGCAAAGTAACACAGCTTCACAGAGTTAAACAAATGCAACATAAACAAAAGTAACACACCTTACAATAATATTCTACAACAGTGGACAATCACTGGAGACTGCCCCTTACTAGCTGACAACATCAAATATCCAGAGAGTCTAGTCTTCCTAAAGCCATGGCTATGCCACATAAAATTTCTGGATTTCACAATGAATGTAAAAAAGATACAACATTTAACTATGGGAAAAGTTCACAGCAGCCATCCTGGATGACACAATAGTTTGTTATGGGTGTATATCACCAGACTGTCAGTCTGTGAAGAAGTCTGGCTGAACAATGCAACCAATATACCAAATCCAAGTTTTGGTTTTGCTATCTTGTGGTCTGGTCCCTATAAAGAAATTTTAGGCTGGGTTGAAAATGACAGGAAGGGTCTTTCCCATTTGATAAACACATAGTAGGGAGATTTCTCCACAAGCATGATTTGCATATTGTAAGTAAAGATTGCTATCAGGTGACTTAAGATGGTTATAAAATTTTTGCAAAGAGGCAGTAGGTCACTCTATTTCCTGTAACCAATTATTGTGGGGAGTTTGACAATGGAGGTGCTGTGGTGTTTGTGTGGATGAAGCACTGTTCTGTTCCTTTCAGATTTTAGAGATTGCAGAGGGGGAAAAAAACTCAGTGTCTTAAGACCTGAAACACCACCAAAAGGTGTGGTGGTCCAGGAAGCAGAGCAGCAGGTTCCACTTGACACTGCCCACTTGGGTCTCCCAGCTCAGAGCACACAATCTTTATTATTTTAAAAACTATAATGTGTATAGTCAGTTTGCTCAAGTAGGTCTGTGTTTGAGACTACACCTTT
This sequence comes from Sigmodon hispidus, assembly GCA_004025045.1. Lineage (NCBI taxonomy): Eukaryota > Metazoa > Chordata > Mammalia > Rodentia > Cricetidae > Sigmodon > Sigmodon hispidus. The sequence continues at coordinate 1,056 of PVIH01023863.1, forward strand.
GTTTGAAGATCCTGACATTAATCCACACACCTATGAATACCAGATTTTTGACAGAGGCCAAAAATATACAGTGGAAAAAATAGCATCTTCAATAAATGCTGCTGGCATAACTGAATGATAGTATGTAGAAAAACGCAAATAGATCCATATCTATCACCCTGCACAAAACTCAAATCCAAGTATATCAAAGAACTCATCATAAACCCAGATACACTGAACCTGATAGAAAAAACGTGGGAAATCCCCCTGAATGCATTGGCACAGGAGACTGCTTTCTAAATAAAAGACCAGTAGCATAGACAATGAGTGCAACAATTAATAAATGGGACCTTCTGAAACTGAGACGCTTCTGTAAGGCAAAGGACATGGTCAATAAGACAAAACAATAGCCTACAGAATGAGAAAAGATCTTCACCAACCCTATATCAGATAGAGGACTGATCTCTAAAATATATAGGGAACTCAAGAAATTAAAGGTCAAAAAAAACCTAAGACCTCAATCAGAAAATGGGATACAGAGCTAAATGGAAAATTCTCATCAGATCTCTAATGGCTGGAAGACACTTAAAGAACTGCTCAATATCCTTATCCATCAGAGAAATCCAAATCAAAACAACTCTGAGATACCATGCTGGAGGGGATGTGGAATAAGGGAAACACTCCTCCATTGCTGGTGGGAATGTAAACTTGAACAGCTACTTTGGAAATCAGTATGGCAATTCCTCAGAAAACTGGGAATCAATCTACCCAATGATCCAGCAACACCACTCTTGGACATACACCCAAAGGATGCACATTCGTACCCAAAGGGCAATTAGCTCGACTATGTTCATAGTAATAGCCCAAACCTGGAAATAACCTAGATGCCCCTCAACTGAACAATGGATTATAAAATTGTGATACATTTACACAATGGAGTGCTACTCAGCAGGAAAAAAGAAAAGAAAAGAAATAAAGGCATCCTGAAATTTGCAGACAAATGAATAGATCTGGAGGGATCATCCTGAGTGAGGTAGCATAGACCCAGAAAGACAGACTCACTCATAAGTGGATTTTAGACATACAAAGGATAATCAGGCTACAATCCACCATCACCCTAGCAGCTAGGTAACAGGAGAAAGTTAAGACAGACACCCATAGATACCCCCTAGGATGGGAAAATAAAGAAATAGAGATCTCCTGAGAAAACCCTAACCCTAACCCTAACCCATTGTAAGAGGGCAAAAGGAGTTGAGAAGAGAACATGAGAGAATGGAATGGTAGAGCAAGGGGCAGGGGAGAAACAGAGAGGGAGAGCAAAGAAGTGGATATCCTGATACAGAACCATTGTGGGATTAGAGAGGAATCTGATACTAGGGAACACCTAAGAACCCACAAGATGAGCCCAGCTAGGACTCCAAGCAATAGTGAAGAGGGTGTCTAAACTGCCCTTCCCCTATAATCAAATGAATGACCATCCTAATTGTCATTATACAACCTTCATCCAGCAGCAGATGGAGGCAGATGCAGATCCATAGCTAAACATCGGGCTGAGCTACTAGTCCAGATGAAGAGAGAGAAAAGAGATAGCATGAGTCAAGTGATCCTGATGGGAAGACCCGTGGAATAGGCAGTCCTGTGCTGTTGGGAGCTTGCAGGTTCTGAAATAACAGCTGACGAACCTTCATGGAACGGATCTGGACCCTCTGAATGTAGATGACAGTCGAAAGGTGTGGACAGTTTCTGGAGCCTCTTGCACTGGGACCAGAGTCTATCTCGGGTCCATGAACTAGCTCCTTGAAGCCCATGCCTAGCAGGAAAACACCTTTCTCAGCCTTGATACTTGGGAGGAGAGTCTCGGTCCTACCTCAACTGAATATGCCAGACCAAATTGACTTGCCTTGAGCTTTCTTGCCCTCTCTGAGGAGTGAAGTGGAGGGAGGGGAGAGGCTGGGGGAGGACTGGGAGAATGGGTGGGAGAGGGAGCTGTAGTGGGTATGGAGAAAATTTTTTTTAAATAAAATTAAAAAGAAATAAAAAAGGAATTATCTACTCTATTGCTACTAATCTTGTCTTTTGTCATGAGTTTTATATAAAATTTATAATAATATATACATTAAACTTTTTGTCATGATATTAATGATCATAAAAGTACTAACTCATTGTAGAAAAGAGGCTTTATCTAGCTTTCTGTACATTATTTTGGGTTTGAGTCTCTTAATAGTTTTCTGCAGTGAAACCAGGAAGCACCTCATTCGTGTTTGAGTTCATATATCACAGTTAGAACTTTGAAAACAACCATTTTCATATACTCATTATGAAACATTTTCCTAAGATGTCACAATAGGATTTATAAAATTAATTACTGTTTACTTAACAGTGGGTGTTTGATTGATGACCTATGCAGGTATCCTGTGTTCCAGCTTACTTTTGCTACTGCAATGGAATGTATGTTTGTCTTAAAGCAAGAGATGTTTTCAGTATCATTCCAAAGCTATCTAAATTGGTAAGCATTGAGTTTTGCATTAATTTTAAGGTAAAATTTAAAGCGGCAAATGAAGAAAAGACATGTTTTAAAGACTTGATTGTCACAGTATGCATTTCATTTTAAACTTTTTCCCCCCAAAATTAGAATCAAAGGCTGTAAATTGTCTGATAGTTGGTTTCTCAGAAATTAGAGCACATCTTAAAACTTAAAGCAGTGGATGAGCTATGGGTGGTTAAGAGCACTGGCTGCCCTTGCACAGAACCTGGGCTTGGTTTCCAGTACCCACTTGATAGCTTATGGCACCTGGAAGTCCAGCTCTAGGGATCTGACTCCTGTTCTGACCTCCAAGGACACCAAACATGCATACAGTATACATATATACAGGCAAAACACTCGTGTACATAAAGTAAAATCATCCTTTAAAAATAAAAAGCTTACAGTAGCTGCTTATCCTAATGTAATTTACATTTGGGTTCCCCGCACTTATTACGTTTCTTTTGGCTTTACTGCTGATCTAATGTACTTTTTTTTTAGAAACTAGATGATTTTTAGAATATGTAATCAAATCTGGTACAGTTTAGTCTAAGTAGCATATGATATTTTTAATAGGAGGAACTCATTTTGTTGAAATTTAGAACATTCACCTACTTTCACTAGGATTTAAATGGTAAGTTTATTCTCGTGTATATGAAACCAAATTTGGAAGAAAATGAACTGCAGTAAACTTTTAACAGAAATGCAAGATGAGAATTTAGAAACTCATCATGCTTAGTGAGAAATAAGCATTTCTCCTAAGAAGCCACCTGTAACACATTAAGTATAAATCATGGTTTCTCAAGTGTTGTTTGGGGACTTTTATGTTGCAATTCCAGATGCACAAATCGGTTGAGCAAGGACATTGCTGCATTAGGGAAAGCTAGGGAAAGTGACGAAAGACAGGCCTTACAACAGGGGAGAAATACTTTGGAATTTAAACTTGTTGCAGAGTAAATGTGTAGGACCAAAACCCAATACAGTAGAACTAAAATTTTGATGTGTCAGCATGTCCATAGCCCTAATCATTAATTCTCTACTATTATTCATTTTTAAAATTGTGGTAAGACTTTAAAAATAAGAAAACTCTAGATTAGAATAAAAATTATGTGTTTTAACATCCAAGCGTATTTGATAACATGTAGAATCCAGTTCTGAAAAGTTCTTTAAAAATTTAAAGTTTTTATTATTTATTTCTTTAAAAGTATTTATATATGTGTGCCTTGCCTGCATATATGTCTGTGGATGACCTGTGTGCCTGGTTATCTCAGAGGCCAGAAGAGAGAGTATCAGGTCCCCTAGTAGAGCTATGGATAGTTGTGAGCCACCATGGGGGTTCTGGGTTCTAGAGTCCTCTAGAAGAGCAGCCAGTGCTCTTAACTGCTGAGCCATCTCTTCAATCCTAATATCCTCATTATTTTTAGTTATACTTCTATGGTGCTTACAATGTGCCAGTCACTGTTCTAAGAACTTTATAAATATCAAGTCATCAAATCCTTATAATAATCTCAGAGGTAAGCACTAGTATCCTCATGTGACAAATGAAGAAACATGTTTTTGGCTAAGTCAATCTTCACATGGAATTATAGTTTGCCAAGGTTACAGAGCTATTGAGCGATAAATCCAGGCCCGAGCCCCACTGTTTCAGGATCTGTGATCTTGTCCACTCTGCTCCTTTGCAGAGTCCAAAATTAAGACTTCAGACATCAGTACTGATGGCACACACATTTGATACCAGCATTCTTGGGAGGCAGAGGTAGGGAATCCCTGTGAGTTTGAGGCCAACTGGGTCTGCAGAGTGAGTTCTGGGCCAGCCAGGGATACACAGAAAAAGCCTGTCTGGGGCATGGGTAATGGGGATAAAAAGATTCCAGAAACTTATCTATTATCAGAATATATTTGGAACTTTTTTTTTTTTTAAACAGTGGACCTGTCTGTTTTGTTTTTTTTTTAAACTTTATTTATTTATTTGCCTTGGTGTTTGCCTGGAACTGGAACTACAGACAGTTGTTAGCTGCCATGTGGGTGTGGGAATCGAACCCGGGTCCTCTGGAAGAGCAGAGGGTGCTCTTAACCGCTGAGCCATCTCTCCAGCCCCCATATTTGGAACTTTTAAACTGAGTGAAATTTCAAAGTATCTAAGAGCTCAGATGGTTGACTACATGCCCAACACTCCCAGAGACAGGGAATGCATATGAATTTCACTTCAAAAATTATTTTGTCTTAAAGTTGCTCCTTCAAACTTTATAAGTATTTCTGCTCTATCTTACATCACCACACAAAATTGTCCTTAATTTTCTCTTACATGGCTAGCTTCTAATGTGAAGAAGACCCTTATGATCTAACTTCTTTTCCCCTCACTCCAAGCCAACATTCTATTTCTTTCAAAATTTCCTTATGGACATGAAGGAATTTCCTTAATTTCTAGCCTTTCCTTTTCTTGTCATGCTCCAGTTTGTCGTATTTCTTAAAGCATACCAATCCTAACGTAATGCTACACTCAAGGAGTATTTTTAAGCGTTCTGTTTGAGGCCATCATACATACAATGTGTTTTTGCCCTCTCCACCTCCAGCTCTCCCTCTGATCCCCACTTTCCTTCCCCTGTTCATGTTCTCTAGCGTCTATTTAAACCCACCAGGCCCATTTTGTGCTGACTCGAGGTGTAAGGGGTACAGAACTACTTACTGGGGCAAGAAATATTTTCACAATAGAGTATATTATACTTTTACTGATATTTTAAATGTGGATGGGTTTTTGATTTTTTTTAGATTCAAAACTACAAAAACTTGTAGACTCACACCATGATCATCATAAAATGAACTTTCTAATATTTTTCTATGTCATATGCCATAGCTAATAACTAATTGATTTTTGAACATAAATTTGAAATAATTTATCCTTATTCAGCTGCATTTTATCAGAAATCAGCCCACCATCACTCCAGTCTGTTGATAGCTTTAATTTTTTTGAAACTTTTATTTGAGCAAATTAACTATTCTTTCCATTTTGACACAGTAATAATAATAGATTGGGACACTCAATGTTTATCTAAAATTTAATGCCCAACACGACAAAAACAGAGCTTTACTGATAGCTTTTTTAAATGTTTATTTAAGTCTACTTTTAATAATAGTTTTCTATGAAATCTACCCCAGCTAAAGGTTTGAGGTGTTGTCTTACTGAACACAGGCTATGTGTAAATATGATTGAGAAATATTGAAAGAACATTGTCTATACCCTGAAAACAGGTCTAAGTCAGTAAAGAGATTGAAATGCAAACAAGAATCTAGAAAGCTTATAGTGACAAAGATAATGAGTGGGTAAAGAGAAAAGGTTAGGGACAATGGAAAAGACAATCAAGTGTCCTTGAAGACCAAGATGCTGTAGAGCCTGAAAGATTCAATAGTGCACAAGGAGAGTGAAACACTTATTACATAACTAAAAACATTAAAACAACTTGAAATAACATACTTTATAAGGCTGGTCCAGGAAGCCATTTTGACATCCTATTATGATTTGGATTTGCAATGTCCCGCTGCAGGCTCATGTTTAAACACTGGGAACCCAGCTGCTGGTGCTATTGTGGTAGGTTGTTGGGCTTTGCTGGTAGAGGTAAGTCACTGGAAGTGAGTTGAAAGGCCAGAGCCTGGCTCTCCTTCAGTTCCTTTCTCTGTTTTCTGATCCTCCAAAGTTGATCAGCTTTCAGACAGACCCCAGATATCAAGATGGACTCTGTGTCCTAAAACTTAGAGCCAAAACAAATCCTTCATTGTTTAAGCGATTTGTTGTGGGCATTTCTGTCACAGCAATAGAAAAAAAAAAAACAAAGACAAAGCAAGCAGTGCAAGAAGAGTATCTGAAATGGTGAAGGCTGGGTGAGACTGAGAGACTCTGCCTCAAAGTATGAGGTAGAGGAAGATTCTTGGTATCAACTTTGGGCCTCTACACACATACATGTACACCCACATACATACGAACACATATAGGAAAGAGCATTCACAACACACACACAAAATTAAGTAAACTGTGAATATCTCACAGGCCAATTTCATTTGAGAAAATACATGTAAAAATTCTAAATATTTCCTAATCAAATCCAATCTTAGTAATATAAAGAAACTTGCATCAAAATTGTTCACATTAATAGATTATGTTACATTATTTGGATTGATTCTCTCACACTATGTATTAGAAAATGTTGGAAAATTTAAAAATAATTTTTCTGTCTTTATGTCTTGCTTACACTATTGAAGGTCAAACCCAGGGCTTCATGTAGTCAGGCAAATGCTCTACCGCTAAAAATCCCCTCAACCACCATGTGACCTAAAGTACAGATGCTGTGGTGACCTTCATGGGAACTGTTCTCAGTGTATCATTTCAGACCTATTCAGTCATAATTCCAAGACACTCAACGACCTTCCAGACATTTTCTAAGTGCCCCTCCATATTAAATCTCTTCATGTTTAGCACTCCAAACAGTGAAGCAGATCAGGGCGTTGCTCAGTCATCATCAGAGAAGCTGCCTCCTGCAGCTGATAGGAACAGGATGTCTCCATCAAATCCCTCCCCTCAGGGTTCAAGCAACCCTGGGGAAGAGGAGGCAGAAGAAGTATAAAAGCCAGAGGGAATGGAGGACTCCAAGAGAACAAGACCCTCTAAATCAACAGGATCACCACACATATGAATTCACAGAGACTGAGGCAGCATGCACAGAGCCTGCATGGGTCTGCACCATAAGTCTATATTATGGCTTCCAGTTTAGTGTTTCTATGGAAACCCTAAGTGTGAATGAGTGGGCTTTTGTTTCTTTTGTTTCTTGGCTTCATTCCCTTCTGTTTGTTTGGTTTTTCAATTCTGATATTTTATCTTATTATATCATGTTATTATATTATTCCTTAAGATCCTATTTGTTTTCTACTGAGAGACATAAAGGAAGTGTATCCATCTGGGAGGGGAGGTGGGGAGGAACTGGAAGGAGCAGAGGGAGGGGAAACCCTAATTAGGATATATTATCTGAAAAACAAACTATTGCCAATAAGAGAGAAAAACACCACCAAACAAATCTCTCTCTCTCTCTCTCTCTCTCTCTCTCTCTGTGTGTGTGTGTGTGTGTGTGTGTGTGTATGATGGATGAAAATGATTGATAGGGTCTTCAGTATTAGAAAGAAATTGTGCTATAACAAAAATACCCAAATATTGAGTATTGTCTCAGAAGTCTGCACTATATGGTAGTATACAACTTCATGAGAGAAAGCTGATTATCATCGCATGTGGGAAAATGCTTCAGAAAACTGTTGCCTCTAACATCTTAGAAGTGAATTTATGTGCTGATAAAATGTGGAGATTAACATCAAGGGTTAAAAAAATGTCAGAATGTAATATGCATTGGGGTTGCTTGGTTCTTATAGCAAGATACTGAAAATGATAAGTGCCGACAAGAACTGGTCAATTGTCAAGCAATGAAGAAAGAATTCCACCCGTGTCTGGCTGTGGTCCACGATCTAAACTCATACAGAGGAGTGTAAAAACAAACTGAAATGTATTTACTCTAAGCAAGACAGTTAACTCTCCAAGCCTTTCTCTAGCCTCTCTCAGTAAGATTTCTCTGCCAGGAAAAAAAAATGGCAGCTAATCCAAGGATTAGTTAGGGTTGCTGCCTCCTATCCAAGTCACTTATTAAATGGACTCTGGGCTGGGGATATGGATGAGTGGTAGAGTACTTGCTTAGCATGTGCAAAGCTTTGAGTTTGATCCCCAGTGCAAGAAAAATAAAATAAAATAAAATAGAACCTAAAATACCAGCCACTCAGCAAGGAAGGGATATCTTACACACAAAATATGCAGATAATGCACTCTTCAGAAAGCAAACTTGGGAGTAATTAGTAGCACACACACACAGTCATTTGGAAACAAATGTCTAAAAATATTTTTTAATTATGTTACAAAAAACACCCCCTCTAATCCTGAATTGCAGAAGCCTCTGACTCTGGATGTCTGTGAGCACACACATCCTCAATGGAGTTTTCTGAGTCACTGAACTTTATTGATATAGACATTAATATTTTTAATCAAACATGGAAAACTTGACCATTAATGTAAAAATATTTTTCTGCCTTCTTTCCTCTCCTTCTGTGACTGCAATTATGCAATAATCTATGGTACCCATAGGGATTTGGTTCTAGGACCCACATGGTGATTAAATTCAAGTTTCTTTTTTTAAAAAAAATTATTTACTTACTTATTTATTATGTATACAGTATTTTGCCAGAATACATGCCTGCATGCCAGAAGAGGCCATCAGATCTCATTATGGGTGGTTGTGAGCACCATGTGGTTGCTGGTAACTGAACTCAGGACCTCTGGAAGAGCAGCCAGGAAGTACTCTTAATCACTGAGCTCTGGTCAAGTCTCTTATATAACACAGCAAAGTGTTGACATATATCCTCTGCACCTTCTCTTGTACATTTTATCACTTCCAGGTTACTTGTAGCATCTAATACAATTACATACTTTGTAAATGATCATTATATTGTTGTTTAGAAATTAGATGAAAAACCATTGCCAAGAAAATATAGTACAGGTGACATCAGTCTGCAGTTGGTTGAGAACACAGAACCAAAAGCATAGATTTGAAGAGTTAATTGCATTCCATTATGCATATGAAAATGCTCAATTGAAAGTTCTCTCTTGAAAAATAGAAAGAAAAGGAGGTTGAATAAAAATGAATAGAGTCTCACAGCCCTAAGAGACAAGAAAATCAATACATATGTTGTGGGAATTTCAAGATAGAAAGAAAAGAAAGGAAGAAATGGAGATTGGATAAATAATTGCTTTCTTATAATCCTAGAATAATGAAAACAACTATACACCAATACATAGGAGATTAGCTGAATAAATTATGGTTCACACACACAGGAACATGAAAAGCCACAAAACAGAATGTGAAGACACATATGAAAAAGAACGGTTTCCAGAACATAAAATGGAAGTTGTAAGAAAAGTAAGTATGGTAACTGGGTGTATAAAAAGAGACACAAGGCTAGAGAGATGGCTCAGCCATTAAAGGCTAGGCTCACAACCAAAAAGAGAAACAAGAGAATATATGGATATGACTATATTATAAAAAAAGAACATAAGGCCTGGAGAGATGGTTCAATGGTTAAGAGCATTGATTTTTTTTTTCCAGGAGGCCCCGAGTTCTACTCCCAGAACCCACCCCAGCAATTACCTGTAACTCCAGCTTCAGAAGGATTCCACATGCACCTGCATTTACACACACACACACACACACACACACACACACACACACAGAGAGAGAGAGAGAGAGAGAGAGAGAGAGAGAGAGAGAGAGAGAGGAATATGCACTCACAGGTAGGTGTGCACATGCGCACACACAGAGATACACACAATTTAAAATAATAAAAATAAGTCATAAAGGAGCATGAGAGCTGTTCCTTACATAGATCAGGTATGGACCTGATGGGGGCAGTGAGGTAATGAAGAAATGGCAGACACACAGAACATCTGGGATCAAGCAGATTGGGCTCCCTGATAGAGAAAGTGGTACTCTAGAGGCTCAGTATGTTTATGATATAGAGTTGAACATAAAGGCAGGGTTATTGCATACAGCTAAACAGGGGAGCAGGGTTACTACATACAGATACACAAGGAAGCAGGCCTATGATATACAGTAGAACAAGAAGGCAGGTTTAGCTAATCTCTGGAGAAGCAGTGTCTACAGGGTACCAATCTCTGGGCTGTAAAACTTCCAAGGTGGAGGCTATGGTGGACATTTTCTGCCAGCACTGTCAACATCTGTGAAAAAAACAAGAAATGTCTCGGCATTCTCTGAGCCTCTGGCATCCATCCTCTGGCAGGAAAATTTGCCATTTCCCACGGGCCTGAGGCATTGGAATCTTGACATGGCCTTGCTCATGCCAACAGTACACTCAGGGATTCCTCACTTAGGGCTTCTTCTACTCCCACACATAGGAAGAATAAATCAGTAGCTAATAAAACTTACCACCAGAGTCAGTGAAAGAGAATAAAGTAGACACATTCTCAACATTGATGGTATCCCACAATGTGCTAATGTTCATTTTTTTTAAGCCTATGAGTAAGACTAATCAGTGTAACCAGTAGAACATGCTGGAAGTAACATCTGTGTGACTTCCCAGTCTAAGGTATACAAGGTATGGTAGCTTCTCTTTGGGATTTGCTTTGAGCTTTTACTCCAAGGGAAACAACCCAAAATGCTGTGAAAATTCTCAGGCAAACCCAGGTAAAGGCTGATGTACAAAGATCAGAAACCAGCTCTAACCATCTGACCATACAAGTGAGCACTTAGAAGATGCTGTTGATCTAATCAAATCTGCAGATACCTGGTATCTCAACAGAACTCTGTAAGAAATCCCAGGCCAGAAACATAAGCTGCCCCCAAATCCTTGACCTTCTAAAAGTGTGCAATGCCCTCTAAGAGCCCATGTGCCAGATGCTCAGTCCCTACAGTAGTAATAGTGGGATAGTTGTGAAACCTTTTTAAAAAATAATTAACATATATTAATTTATACATAATAACTGAGTTCATTAGTTTCATGCATGTATATAGTATATTTTGACCTTTATTATATGTATTATATAATAATAATATATTATTTACCATCCAAAACCACAGTGACTTCTCTTGTCCCTGTCCCACAAAGCTCTTCTTCCTCAACTTGTCCCTTCCTACTTTGACATTGTGTGTGTGTGTGTATGTTTGTGTGTGTGTGTGTGTGTGTGTGTGTGTGTGTATGTGTGTGAAAGAGGGCAAGAAGGGGAGAAAGAGAGAGATCCAATTAGTTAGGGTTATTTATAGGAGCATGGACATCTTACTAATGCCCATACCACTGAAGAAAATGTCTCTCTCCCTCTCAATCATTACCTGCCAAAAGCTCATCTGGAAGGTGTGGGAAGCCAGGAGTCCCTCTCCCTTCCATGAAAGATCTTGAGCAGGCATCTGCAGTTGCTGTGGGTTCAAAAGCTGCCATGTCATGCCTGGAAGTTTGTTGTAATGGTGGTAGAAATTGTAATACAGTGACTAGGTGAAGTGGAGGCCTACTCTCAGAGCAGGTTAAAGGAATCACTCTCTCCTCCCCATTTCTTCTTCATATGCTCTTCCATAGAACCTTTGCCAGAGTTGGCATTAATCTGAACTTCCAGTCTCCAAAACGTGAGTTAAATAAACCTCAGGTGTTTTATTATCAACAATGGTGCACTGAAAGAATAAGTCAGATCCATGCTTGTAATAACAACTCAATTTTGTAGAACCAGCTGGGTCTCATGAGAAATGAATTAATCCCTTCCTAGGGTATTGGTCCCAAATACCTAATCACATTCCACTAGGCTCTACCTCCTAACAGTTCTACTATTGAGGAATAATCTTTTTGTACACTGTGAAGATGTGTCTTTGCCAAGGGACCTTCTTTTAGTTTAATAAAAGGCTAAATGGTCATTAGCTAGACAGATAGCCAGACACAGAGAACACTGGGAAAGAGAGGTGGCATCACCGGGAGACAGAGGGAACAGGACATGCTGGAGGATGGTAAAGCCATGAGTCACTTGGCAATATGTAAATTAATCTTATGATGGCTGTGTCACACAGGTGAAAAAGGGAGGAGCAAAGAATGCTTGCAGATTTCAAGCAGGGTCAACTCCTAATGACTGCACCCCAATGGGAATGTGCAGAGACCATGGCTTAGTGAGAATGTTCTAAAATGATGACTTTCAAATGTCTGTAGGCAATCCAGAGGATTTCCCACACTTCATCATAGTCAGAATTTTCGTTGTGCCCTTCCCCCTTCCTCACCTTGCTCTTCACCTGCCTTCCTAAATTTCAGTTTATTCCCTTTGCACACCACTGCCTTGTTTTGAAAATGACTCCTGCTTGCCCATCAGAATCCTTTCCAAATTTTCCCTAAAGTAAATGCTCTTAAAAATGATTATATTAGCCAGACGGTGGTAGCACACACCTTTAATTCCAGCACTCAGGAAGCAGAGGTGAGTAGAGCCCTGTGAGGTCGAGGTCCACCACCTGGAAATGAGTTCCAGGATAGCCAGAGCTATTATACAGAGAATTGGTCTGCATTAGGAACTGGAGAGACGGCTCGATGTTAAAAGCCCAGACTTCTCTTCAAGAAGACCCAAGTTTATTTCCCAACACCCACGAAGTGGCTAGTAGCCTTTTATAACTCCACTTCCAGGAGACCTGATGCCCTCTTCTGGCCTCTGTAGTCAATGAATACATATAGTACAGCATACATGCAGGCATAACATTCATAATATAAAATATAAATAAATTTAATGAATAATCACATATGTTTTACTAACATCATCATCCTTACAACTGTATTGTTAACCTACATTGGCAACAGTCTCAGTTGGATTAATAATTATATATCTTTAATTATAAATAATAGTTAATAGTTAAACACTATTAACTATACCAGTTCATATTTATTCTATAATATTAGTTAATGTTTTTCAGTTTGACACAAACCGAGGTCACCTGGGCAGAGGAACACTCAATAATACTTCCATCAGATTGGCCCATAGGACATGCTCTTGACTAATGATTGATGTGGAGGGGCCTAGCTCACTGTGGGTGGTGCCACCCCTGAGCAGGTGGTCCTAGGCTATATAAGAAAGCAAACTGAGGGGCTGGAGAGGTTGCTCAGAGTTTAAGAATAGTTACTGCTCCTAGAGAAGACAAAGGATTGATTCCCAGCACCCACATGTGGGGAGTTACAACCGTGTATAACTCCAGTTCAGGACATCTGACACCCTCTTCTTACCTCTTCAGGCACTAGGCACACACACAGTACATATAAATAAATGGAGGCAAAACACTCATACACATAAAATTAAATTTTGAGAATATTTTAAAGAAAAAGAAAGCTGAACAAGCCAGCAATCAGCTTCTTCCACCCCCCCCCCATGGTTCAAGTTTCTGCTTCTGCTTGAATTCCTGCCTTGACATCCCCCAATGATAGACTGTGAGCAAGACTCATGAGCCAAAAGAAAATCTCCTTTTCCCCAGGTTGTTTCTAGTCAGTGTTTTATCATATCAATAGAAGGCAAACTGCTACACAGGTCTTCTAAAAAACTGCTTTCTGAAATTTTAGTATTTTTCTTTGCTAAAACTGTCTTGCAGATAAGTTACTTTGTAGTAGTCATAAGCCTTTGGGTATCCTCTGCATATACAGAGAAGAGGAGGAAGAGGAGGAGGAGTATAGAAAAGACAGACATAGATTTTTTCACAGTTAGAGGCCAGGAGAGTCTGAGATCAGGGTACTAGCAGAATGAGGCTTACAGATGGCTACCTTCTGGTGATGCCCTCACCTGTTAGAAAGAGAAAAAGCTAAGATCTTGTGTGTGCTTCCTCATAAATGCAGCAAGCCCACCAACAAAAGTCTCACCCTTAAGATCTCATCTAACCCTAATCATCTCTCTGAAAACTCATATCCACAGATCTTCACCTTGGAGCGTAGAGCTTCAGTTGTGAACTTATGGGACTCACTTCTGTCTATAGTATAGGCCCTGCCAATATCTACGTTTAGCTTATACTAGTTAGAGAAATCTAGTTGGATATTGTTTTAAATTCTGACATTAAAAGTTAAGCAAGAGACCATTAAAATATATCTCATTACTTAATAGGCCCATTGAAGAAATTTGGTGACAAAACCCCAAAATCATTGGTAGAAAATGCAGTCATCTGAGTGTCTGACATACATGAATGGGAAGTACCACAGTAGAGTCATGAAAGTATGGTGGCAATCTTCCATAGAATGACGAGTCAGTCTTCCCTGGTTCATGCTCAAATTCCTACACCAACATGTTAACCATGGCACCATCTTGTGGATGTTTCATCACATAGCTGGGATATACAAACATTTATAGAGAGACATATAAATGAAAGCTATTTTTTTTTAAAGTAAAGCTTTAAGATGACCTTTAACTTAATATAATGTTGGCAAGTGAGCTTCCTTATTCTGCTTCAAAGAGCTTCAGCTAGATAATGAAATGATTCAACCAGCTTCAATGGGTATGTTTCTTTTAAAAATATTTTCTGCATTAACTGTTTATATAAAATATCAAACTGGTCAATTGGTGATGAAAACATAAGATGGACACTTTGATGCATTTCTGGGTGTAAAGCAGATATTGTTATTTTCGTATGATTTAACTTTAGGGTCTGTTAAGCAAAGGGAATTGATACATGGTAAAAAAAAATTAAGAGATAAAGAAAAACCTTTGAGAAATAATCTTTAAAAACCTTTAATCACTCACTGTCAATGAACATAATTTCAATGATAAATTTTGTGTTGTTATAATGAAATGCCTGAGGCTAGGTAACACTTCAGAAAAATTTACCTAGTTCAAAGACCCATTTCTGTGACTTCTCATGGTAGGCCTCCTGGGCAAGTGCCACTGAACTGAGATTTTTATATAACTGAGACCTTTGTCCTAAGTTCTCTTAGAAAAACTTTCTTTTAAAAAATTGAATTTGAATAATAAAAATATCTTTTTTATCTATGACATTTTAAAAATGCCTTGAAACTCCTTTTTTATTTTCTCTTCAAAAAGTCTTCAAGTTCTGGGTGGTGGTGGTGGTGGTGGTGCCCACCTTTAGTCCCAGCACTCAGGTTAGACAGAGGCAGGCAAATCTCTGAGTTTAAGGCCAGCCTGGTCTACAGAGCCCCCAGGCCCCCAGAACTACACAGAGAAACCCCTGTCTAGAAAAAAAAAAGAACAACAAAAAATTTTAAGCAGAAGATAGCTCACAGGAAGAATAGAAATATTTCAAATACCTTTAAAAAATCTTCCTGGGAGCTAGAGAGGTGGCTCAGTTAAGAACACTGGCTGCTCTTCTAAAGGACCTGGGTTAAATTCTGAGCACCCACATGGTAGCTCACAACTCTCTATAACTCCAGTTCCAGAGGATTCAAGGAACATACATACATGCAGATAAAAGACACATATGCATTTTTTTTTAAAAAAAAATCTTCCTTAAATGAGAGAAAATAATTAGAACCTCTTTAGAGGTTCTAATCAAAAATAATTAGAACACTGCAATGAGAATTTTCTCCTAAACTTACAAAGGAAATAGTTGACTGTTCTACCAGGGTAGTGAAGGTGTGGGGAGATGTTCATTTCCTTAGAGTGTTGAGGTTAACACATAATAAATGGCTATTTAGTGAAACCTATCAAAATTACAAATATACATATCTTAAACCTAAATTTCCACCTATACGTGTAATTTACATATGTTAGAAATGACATGTAGAAGAGTTCATATTGGCAAAATTTGGAAATGACTTGATCTTCATGAACTGGAAGCTGTTAAATTATGACCATTAATATGACAGAAAACTGCAGTCACACTATGAAATTGCTCACACTGGGTGAGTAAAAAGGAAACTGAAATAGAAGGCAGATTTTCACTGTTGACACATTTCAATCTGTTGAAAGTTAACAATCCCAATTTATAGCCCCTTAAATATAAATAAGTTGCCGTCTGCTTCCCAAACCCACTATGTCTCCCACCTGTGGTTTCCCAAAGGTTGCAGAACTTTGTTGGGACATCTGTGTTCCCTGTAAATTCCATCTTGTGTGGTATGGATGATCTCTGCAGAGTAGTCACCCTGGTTCCAGGTTTCCCTATGACCCAACTCTTTTTAATACCACTTCTCTAGGCTCTGAGTGTTCCAGGATACTAGGTCAGGGGTTAATTTTGAAAATGTTGATTCAAGTCTAGGGCAGGCCCACAGCAGAGGATACTTGCATAAAGTCACACAACTAATATAGCTCTAGGATTTCCATTTGCCTCTCAACCTGTGGTTCTTTTCTGCACACCTTCCCATGAATGCTATCTCATTTTAGGCAAAAATATGTGTACACTACATAAAAACACACTAATGGACAAAGAACTTAAGGATTCCACACTTTGGCTGCTTCTCCTTTTTACTACCTCAGTCATATCTCTCATTCAACTCTTGGCCTATTTATCTGATTGCCTCCTTGGCATAACCACTCAGATATTTAATATTACAAAATTTAAGCATTAGAAAAATTGGCCCATGGGCTGGAGAGATGGCTCAGCCGTTAAAGGCTAGGCTCACAACCATAAATAGAAAAATTGGCCCAGGAGGCTGGAGAGATGGCTTGTTGGTTAAGAGCACCAACTGCTCTTCCAGGTTCAATTCCCAGCATCCACATAATTGCTCACAACTCTCTGTAACTCCAGTTCCAGGGGAGTCAACACACTCACACAGATGGACATGCAGGCAAAACACTAATGCTCATTAAAAAAAAATGGCCTAATATTCAGCTTCATACCAGCCCCTCCAGTCAACTCCAGCAATTCAGATCAAAATACTTACTGATCTCATCTGGTTCCTTTCAAATAGTAATAACATAACCCCTACGGGCTGAGAACCCAGTAGTTAGGTGGACGTTGAGACCAGTGCCTCAGGAATGGAACAGTTCTACAGTGGTTGTCCTCAGCAGGAGACAGCCAGACAACTGCTTTGTCCACATGCTGGTGCCTCAGTAGTTGGAACATGGTCCCAAAAGACCAAAAGGTACCTGGAGAGTTGGTGGTTCCCAGTATACAATGAGAGTTTGGAAACTCTGCTTCTTGCATCACCAGCAAAGGGCAAATCTACTCTGGGACAAGAGTGAAGACCAAGAAGCAAAAGGTGAGATGCTCTTCCTTCTGCTTGGCCCTTTCTATCCAGAAGATGCCCACATTCAGGGTGGGCCTTTCTACATCCATCAAGGCAATTAAGACACTTCTTCAGGTGAGGTTCCCTGCTTAGGTGTCTATAACTTGACCATCAAAAGTTGTTCTCTGACTTCAGAGTGGACACATAACTATAATAATTATTATTGTTGTATTAAACATATAACTTATTTTTATTTTATGTTCATTAGTGTTTTGTCTGCTTGTATGTCTGTGTGAGGATGTCAGAAGCCCTGGAACTAAAGTTACAGACAGTTGTGTGCTGCCATATAGGTACTGGGAATTGAACTTGCATCCTCTGGAAGAGCAGTGTTTTGAGATTTTGGTAGGCTTGAGATTTTTGTGATCATAAACCTCACTGAAACTCAGTTTATCATGTCTGGGAATGTGAAAACCATGTCACAATCTGATCTATGTCCTTTTAACTCTAGAACTTATTGCTAGCTTCCTTGCTAAATAAACTGGCAGGTGAAGGATCCTGGATTGAAAACTTAGAAGCCCTGGTTTCTTTAGGCAGCAAATGTTAGTTCAAGACCGTAATCTGAGTGTTTTACTGTGACGGTGGCCAATGTGCTTATTCTTTTTTTTGGAGGGCAGAGCTAAGATACACACACACATATGTGATATCTCAAAACTTTATGTTAGTACTCCGAGTTCAAATTGAGTACCACATATGAGCAATTTGTGTTGAGATTACAGGCTGTTAAAACCATTGGAAGTTGGCAACCCATGCTTAATCCAGTCCACCAAACCCTGTATCTTACCAACATAGTACACTATCAAGTATTAGGACAGAAAGATGCAGATCATGGCTGCTCCTCAATACATGAGGACTAGTGCATCTCCTATCACCAGGCCGGAAAAGATCAAAATACAGTTTCTGATGAACACTATCATTGGGAGCATTGTAGTGTGTGTGTGTGTGTGTGTGTGTGTGTGTGTGTGTGTGTATGTATATATATATATAGTCAAACCATTACAAGTCAGGATCCTTTCTATGAGCTCTTTATAAGGCCCTCTCTGTCTTCTGTATTGCTTTTCTAGTTCCTTTCTTCCCTATTGAGAATCCTGGTTTCTAAAAATACAGCAGATGTTACCAATAGTCACAGGAAACTTTAATGTAATTTGCCAGTAACTGATAAATCAGATTTTAAAATACAATAATATCAAATATTTATATATGGATTGACTAAATTAGTAAGGTTGACTTATTAGGTGTACTTAAAGCATTGATTGCATCTTAAACTAAAAAATTGATTTTATTAGTCAGGGTCTCAATAGGAAACAGATGGTACATTTGAAAGATGATAACTCAATGGGGCTCATTATAAAGGAATAAGCTACAAGAATAAGGAAACCACAAGGGATGGTTCTGGGCTTCACAGCAGCAAAGCTGTCATCATCCTGTGCCCAAAGACACAATGGAAGGAGAGGGGTAATTTGAAAAGCAGAAATAGATGGGATTTGTGACACCAGGAAGAATAATGACCTTTTGATGAAGCGATGCAGCCAGGTGAGGAAACGGGGCAATCTAGGGCAATTCTTAGCATGAACCCTGTTTCCTCCAATCTCTTGTTGAATCACCCAGCTTACTTGCTGCAGTGACCTCCTAATGGTGTCTATGCTTCTTCCCATGCTGGCTTTCAATGTCCTGGAAACAGGAACTAAAGTGATCCTATTGTAACACAGGTGAGGTCAGGACATTCCTCCTCTTGGTCCTCCAATCATCTCCACTTTACTCACAGTGAACGTGTGAGGAGAAAACACAGGTATGACCCGGCTACCAGCCTGTTTTGGTTACACTGCACTTCTAAATAAGAAGCATGGCACACCATGCTGCAAAAGTCAGAACAATGAATTCTGAAGTAGCATGTAGCTGGTAGCAGGCCTGAGGATGAGCCTGCACTTCTGTCTTCTTTAATGTGCTTCTTCTGCACAGAGACCATGGTGGTAAGAGCACTCACTATCCAATCTGAGATAATGAGTTAACCAATCTAGATAATCTGAGATAATGGCTTCCACTATACAAGTGGTCGTTCACATGCAATAAAGCAGACACTGTTCCCTGAAACAGTAGTTTACCTTGGTGCCCTTTGCTGACCCACAGGTCTTGGGTGGGGGACACGGGGGGAGGGGAGAGATGTCCCAGTAATGAAGTCAAAGCCCTTATTAAAATTCTCAAGGCTCATTAGATAGGAACACTCTCATTGTTATTCTCACCTTATCTCGCTCTCTCAAATTCCTTTTTTATATATTTTATGTTATGTGGTTTTTCTTTTCCATTTTTTATTTTTTAATTTGTTCATAAAAGTATTTGTTTATCAATGTATCCCCTTGTTCTTCCTCCCTTCCCCCTCCCAACCCCTCTAGGTCAGCCTTCAGCCTCCCTCTTCCCCATTCTCCCATCCCTTCCCCAAAAAGGGCAAGAAGTCCCAAGGTGGATCAGTTCAGCATTCACTCCAGGCAAGTCTGATTTCCTCAGCATAATGTCAAGACTGGATTAGGTGGTCTGTGGAGAGTTGCCTATCCTTGGAGAGCCTAGTTCCTTTTCCTGATGGTTCCCCAGTGGCTGTTCTTAATTCAGTGAGCTCCCCAGAGCTCCAGCCAGCCATCACTGTGAGAATTTTTCTCATAATCCCTATCGCCTTGCTCATATAGAATCTCCTCTCAGCTGGACCAGGAGCTCAGCCCATTGCTCAGCCATGGATCTCTCCCTCTACCTCTATTCATTGTTGGATAGAAGTTTCCCAGCCACAATGGCCCTAACGCCTCTGTCTACACTTCTCACCTGTTGGATTGGACTCCCCCACTTCTCTCAGGCACACCATTCTCTTGCCACCCTCTTTTAAATTGCAGAAATTCCCACACCCTTTCCACCCTCCATTCACCAGTTTACTTTCCTACTCGGCACTTACCAACCAAGATGCAACACATCTTACCTGTCATTATTTATCTTATGGCTCCCATTTCCAACAATAATGCAAACTTCATAACAAGAAGGAATTGTCACAAAAGGAATCGACCAAGATTTGTTGGATTCCATAATGAAAGGTTGTGATTTAAGAAGTAATAAAGCCAATGTGTCCTCCATATTTATTCAAAATGTTCATGTGTTTCCATAGGTTTGTATGTTTTCCTAACAGTATGTTTATTAATGCCAGCCGTGTGTTGTTAAATACAACTTAAAACTCAATCTGTTCTACTACATATTGTATCAAGCTACATACACCTGGAGACAAAGGTCAAAATGAAAAGGAGCATGGGCTTAGGCCCTCGGGACCAGACCTGGATTCGGACCCCAGATGTCCCCACTTGACAGAACATGTAACTGAACCTCCAGGTGTTCCCACTATTTCTTGTTCAATCTCAATTTCCTCACCTATAGAAAAAGAATATTCCCTTTTACAGGATTCCTGTACAATATGCAGTAAAGCACCTGAAACAGAATTAATCGGAGTGTCCATTTCTGTCCCTAATACAGAGCACTCATGACTTTTCTAAGATAACCCTGTTATTTGCTAAGGTACCTACTGGAAAAATAACTTTTCCTCATGACTACTGACCTCTTAAAGATGCTAGGGTAGTTGTGTTTCAATAGTACTGATAATCCATAGCACTAGAGGCCAAAAGCAGAAGCATATTCTTCTCAGCAAGATTTTACCCGTCGCTACACATTCCTGAGGAAATGGGAGGCAGCGGCGGCAGCAGAGACTGCCAGCTCACAGCATTCTTCCTGCATCCACGTTCTGCTTCCTATTACAGGTGGAATCTCATTTTGATGAGTTGAACTGTAAACATCTGTTTCTACATCCTCAGGTTATTCTTTCTGGCAGATGAGGCCACAGTATTTGTCAACTTGGCTAAAACAAAATCGTAAAAATTCTTCTTTTTTTTTACAAATACTGTAGAAATTAGGATCCTCCCCCACTCCCCAATGAAGAGCAACTCTCTTTTGTAAGTGTTATACCTTGGCCAAGGCTGCTTCCAAGAAAATAAGCCAAGGGTTGGGTTGGTAGGTGGATGACAAAGTAGGCTGGACAGCAATAGAAAATAAAAGATACAGAAGAAAAAAGAAAGAAAAGATGAAGAATGCAAAGGTCTCTCAACTAACGTCTGATAGAAAAGCCAAACCAGGAGCCAGAGTCCCACCTGAAAGTCCAGCCATTCCATTGAGACCTACTTCACACTCAGCCTCCTCCAGGAAGCCTCTCCAATTCCCTTTAAACATAATAAACTCTGTACCTTGTTTTTCTGCTTGTGCTGAACCTGGACATTTAACAGCATTCGTCCTGTACTTTGAAAGACAATTATCTGCCTTGTCCTGTCCTGTCCCCTATCCAAGACTGTGAGCTCAGACATTATGACAAGGAATAATTCCATTTTTATGCCCAGTACCCGGCCTAGAACCTAAGACATAACTGATGTTTAATAAGTGCTCATGGGACCTAATCTAAGCGAACTGACATGCTTAGATTGAGAATTTTACCTAATTTGAGTGCTCCCTGAAGGCAAAAAGCATTATTTAGTTTTCTCAAGGGTTGGTACATGCATGTACATCCATGCAACAAATCACTGAAATTGATTTTGGTTGAGACCAAAGCCAACTGTTTAACTCTTAATTCCCCTCCTCCCCACCCTACCCCCGGGCTTTAATTGCCCATACAAATCGATTGCACGTGTTTAAAATATACTGTGTGTGAATAGTAAGTGACTAAAATACATCTTGTGCTCCGGGAACCCAGTCTAGGGTTCCTTACTCTGGCCATTAATTACCTAGGAAGGACAAGACCGAAGTTCCCCAGAGCAGAGCCTTGGAAGGGCTGGACAACGCCCTGGCTCTGATGAGTTGCCAAGGAAGGTTATCTGGAACCTGAGCCCAGACAATGAACTGCGAAAATGGGCTAAGAGAAGGAGGCTTGATCCCCTCTGTTCTACATCAGCCAAGGGACAGTGGCCAACCATTCCTCAGAAACAAGAGTTTCCGATCTGAGCCTCGGGTTTCCGGCTCACAAGGACTGGCTTTAGCGTCTTGCTAGCCCTGGCATTTCCTCCCTGGAATTCATCATTACTCCTTCAGCCAGCTTCCGGTGGAAGGCGCTGGATGATTTTCAGTCTTCAAAGCGCTGCCAGGTTACAAAAGTGCTCAACTCTAAGGCCCTTCTGATTGTCCCGGTTATCTTCCCAGGACCCCTGCCTGCCCGGCCCTAGTCTGGGCCCCTCTCTCCATTTCTGCCACCCTAGCAAGCTTCAAATTTTCTCTGGGAGGGGGGGTGTCTCCATTTTCTTTGATGAAGACTGGCACCTTCAGAGATCTCCTTTTGTCCAAGATAACCACGCATCCCCCTTTCCATGGAGTCCACTGGTTTGTCAAGTTCTGAGGTTTAAGTTTAAGGCTTTTCTCTTGCCTGGAGTTCCTAGAAGAATGAGAAAATGCTTCTCTCTCTTCCTCTGTCTCTCTCTCTCTCCCATTCATCCATCCATCTCTTCCTCTCTTCTCTCCTTCCTCTGTGTGTGTGCTGTGTGTACCTTTGTGTGTGTGTGTGTGTCTCTGTGTGTGTGTGCCTCTGTGTGTACCTGTGTGTGTGT
>PVIH01023864.1:0-23922 GCA_004025045.1 Sigmodon hispidus
CTTTATTTATTTATTTATTTATTTTGCCTTGGTGTTTGCCTGGAACTGAAACTACAGACAGTTGTTAGCTGCCACGTGGGTGCTGGGAATTGAACCCGGGTCCTCTGGAAGAGCAGACGGTGCTCTTAACCGCTGAGCCATCTCTCCAGCCCCTCTTCTATTTCTTTAAGAGAATTTTTTTATATTTAAATTCTTCAATAATCTTCATAATGGTGCTTTTGAGGTTGTTTTAATCTGTTTCCTCTTCATTGCTGTGTTCAGGTCTTGTAGTTGTAGAACGACTAGTTTTTTCTGGAGTTGCTTTGTTGTTCTTTACATTGTTATATGTATTCTTGCACTGGCACCCACCAAGGACTTCAGTGGTTCATGATTAGGCATCTCCTAGTCAGTTGTCACAAGAGGTCTTATGTGTCTCTTTTCTCTTCTGCAAGGGGTCTGCTGGATCTCTAACTCTGCTCTGGTCAGGGGTCTGAACTTCAAAGCCTCAGTCCTTTACTGTTGATGCAGTTCACTGTGGAGGCAGTGATGGCCATCCAAGGTTCCCTCATTTAGGTGTCCCTGGAAGAGCCCCTCACAGCCAACCTAGCTCGGGTGTGCTAGGTAGAGTCTGAGACAGGGGAGACCATTCTGAACTTTTGTGAACCTGAAAGAAGCCTAAGATCACTTTTGTTATTATTTGAGTTGGATAAGGATTTATCACTCTTTCAGTTTTGCAATTCCACACAAAGACACATAAAAACACATAAGATGCATAGTCTGAAGACTTATAGATTTTACATGCTAAATGAAGTACTGTCAAAAAACTGAAGCTTCATCTATGCTTGATGAAACAATGTAGTTTTAAATATACCTACACCTTAGGTGTTTACAGACATGTCTCTCTGCACTAGCCTCACATACATTCTAACTGATCAAACGTTTTCTGTAATTTGAAAAGGTACACTGAACAAATTCCGTAAAAGAATGATTCTTTTTGTTATGAATATTCTTGCTTGTAGCCTTGTATCAATAAAATTTGTTTTATTTGTCCTTATCCATTATTAGAAGATTCTCAATTGATACTTATTTTACACTGAATTCTCAAATAGTTAACCCAGTTACAAGGTTGCATTTTGTTCAGGGCAATCAGAAATAAAACTCCAATACATAGCATTATAATATTGGTTGCTACCAGAGCCAATTATGTCCTCAGACAGGAAGTTGACAACATAATTATCAGGAATTGAAAACATTACATTGTTGTATACTTTTTTCCCTACCTGGTGTTATTAATGGTTCTATTAAAAGAACAAAAAAGGAAGGTTATGATATTTGTTCTCATGGAGACTTCCTCAAAATATAAAAAGAAAGGTAATGATTAGTCATTTTTATTCATTTAACATTCAGCATATTCACTTTCCAAAGCACAAAGGCCAGAAAAGAAATTAACCTTTGCTCTTAGTTTGATAGGAATAAAACTAAAGTTAGTACCAGCTAGCATTAATATTGTTAAATTAAAGCTGCATGGAAGACAGATGATGGCTTTAAAATAACCCCAGATGTTTAGAGGTAGATCCTTCTCCAAACAAAAATTTCAGCCTATTTGGTTCAAAGACCATTAGTTCCCTCTTATTTGACAATTTGATGCTTTACATCCATGTGACAAACACACTGTGTTATCTAACAGAGTATGTGACCCAGGGCTAATTAAAAGGCCCACATGAGCAGGCCAGGGTGAAGTAAGGCTGTTTCATTACAAGTAGAAGTTGCTCCCTTGAGGCAGAAACATCAGAAGATTCTTGGAAGTGGTCCAAGGCATCAGTCAAAGGCAATGTGGTTCCCAGATAGCATGGCTACTGAGTGGAATCACAGCACTGGGGGCTGTTTGATCTGAGTATGACTTTTTTATTTGTTTTTCAGTTTGGTGAAATAGAAAACCTAAGAGAGAATTGAGCGCACAGAAAGAAATGGAATGTGACCTTTGTAGCTGTCAGGCCAGAGTTGAGGCTTGGAGGCATGCATTACTACCAGAATGTTTGGATGTCTTGCAAGTGGAGATTGACAGATTAATTGAAAATCAGAAGATCATGTGGAGACTTTCCTGGTGTTGTGATCTCTAACCATTGGCCCCTTCATCTGTTGAAACAGGCTCTATACTGACTGGAATCAAAACATACCAGAAGAAATTCCATGATTAACTGGACAAGAATCATTCTCTAAAGAGTCAGGAAAAGAGGTTGAAAACTGTCATGATCACTTGAGCTCTAGCAATCACTCTTCATAAAGCATTGCAATTTATTTGAAAGAATAAGACATTTCAGAATTGTTTATAAGATGAAGAAATAAGACATGTTAAAAGTTAACATATTTATATATCTTGTCATCAAGTGACATTTGTGACTTAGTATTCTGACAAGAACTATTTTATTCATTTCACATTTTCCAAATTGTTCACTTTTTCTAAAACAATAAATATTATTTACTTACTTATTTTACATCTTGGCCACATTTTCCCTCCTTTCTCTTCTTCCAGTCACTTCCACCAATTTGCCCAAATTGGAAAAGGCAGATCTTTCTTTTTTATGATAAGTTTTTTTTTAATTATGAATAGTTATATTTTTTATCTGTATATATCCTTCTTCAAGCTCCCTTCCTCCTCCCACCCTTTCCAGTCACTCTAGTATCAAAAATCATGACATATCAATTGTCAGTAATGCTAAGTACCTCCCTATGAATTAAGACTAGGTAAGGCACCCCCATATGAGGAGTAGGTCACAGAGGCCTGTAAAGGAGTTAGAGAGAGCCCCTGTTCCCATTGTTAAGAGCTCCATAATACTACCAAACTACACAACTGATACATTTATGCAGAATGCCCATGTCAAATTCATGCATGTTCCTTCATTGTCACTTAAAACTCTGTGAGCTTCTATGACTCCTGATTAATTATAAATCACTTTCTAATTAATTTATTTTATATATACTGGTTGAAAACTTTAAATAAATTGCAGGTTTTTTTCTGCAACTAAACATGGAGATTGGAAACTCACAAGGCAAGAGTTCAAATGAATTGTGAAGGAGGCTAATAACTCCAACAGAATATGAAATCAATTAAGGATACATTTTCTTCAATCTTTCATATTTTTAGTAAAAGTAATCTTGCAGTGCACATAGGAAGTATTCAGCAGTCATCTTTGGAGGGTGTAGTTCCTTTTCCTGAAGATTCCTCAGCAGATGTTTCTGATTTAGTGAGCTCCCAATAGCTCCAGCCAGCCATCTGTGTGTGTCTCCTCTTCATCATCTTGATCACTTTGTTCATATATACTCTCTTCTCTCTCTCTTCAGCTGAACTTGGAGCTCACCCTGGTGCTTAGCTATGAATCTCTCATCCTACCTTTGTTTCTTGCTGGATGAAGCTTTTATAATGCCACTTAGGATGGTCATTCATTTGACTATGGGGGAGTCCTCTTTAGACACCCCCTCCACTATTGGTTGAAGTCCTAGCCAGGGACAGCTTCTGGTTCTTGGAGGTTTCCTTAGCATTCCAATTCTTTCTAACTCCACAGTTGCTCCCTCTATCAAGATATTCATTTCTTACTTCTCCATCTTTGTTGCTCCTCTCATCCAACCATTACCTTCTCTCATGTTTTTTTTTTTCCCACGTCTCCTGGGTGACTACCTATTATGATCCCATTTTAATCAATAGATCTTCTCTATTTTGTCTTCCCAGAGTGATCCCTAGGTGGCTCTCTTAAGTTCTGTCTGCTCCCAATCTGTTCAGGGATTGTGGTTTGCAGCCTGTATATTTTTTTGCTTTTTGTGTGTATAGAGCCTCTTAAAGTAGGATCAGACTATGTTCCTGTGCATGTATTGGCATCTTAGTGTCCATTCTTGCATAAGAACATCTAACCATGCCTAAATACTGAGTTGAAGAAATGGGACCTACCTCAAGCAAATATACAGGACTATGCTGACCCATCTTGAGACTCCTTAACCTTCTTGGGTGGGGAGATATGGTGGGGGGAAGTTAATGGAGAACTGGGAGGGACTGAGAGAAGGGAAGAGGGGCAAGCAGTTTTATACATGGAACAAAACCTTTTAAAATGTATTTAAAAAATGGGAAAAAAGAAAGGATTCAAACAATTCTTGCCCAAAAATACAGATGCAGACTGCAGATATGACTCACTAGAAGTTGAGCAAAGGCAACTATAAATACTCTAGTGAAAATAAAGACAGATTATATGAAACCTTTTGTAAATGAAAAAGAATGACATTACAACGATGTTCTAAAAACATAATCTGGGAACCATTTCGGAGTAAAACTTGGCAATTATAAACTTTTGAAAGAACTGAAAATGCAATTTCAAAGATCTTTTCTATTAATAAGGGAACAAATTTTTAATGTCTTTCAATAATTTATAAGTACAATGAAAACTCAATATAATTACTTGTGATTAAACTGAATTGCTACTAAATTTAACCTTGCTTATATGTGAATACAAGCTATGTAAGCAGGATAAAATTTTAAAGGAAGATTTGAAGTATATAGAAAATTTTATAAACCTTCAAAAATAAATACAACAGACAATTGTTAAACATACATGTTTTGTTCTTTAATTTGAAATATTTATAGATGTACTCACAAGTGGACTTTAGAAAAAATAACAAAGAACACCCAAGTTGCCAAACACAACCCCTAAACACCTTGGGAGCAGAAGGAACTTAAGAGAGACATCCAGAGATTCCCTTAGGAAAAGCAAATAGAGAAGATCTCCTTAGCTAATTGGGAACATAAGGGGTTGCAACCAAAAAGAGGTGGAAATAAATCATGAGAGAAGGATATGATTGAGTGATAGGAGCAACAAAAAGTGAGAAAAAATGATGGAGATCTTAATAAGGGAAGCCAATTTGGAGTTGGGAAGATACCTGGTGCTAGGGTAACCTCCAAAAACTCATAGGCTATCCCTGGCTAGGTTTCCAATCAATAGTGAAAGTGTTGCCTAGACAGGACTTCCCATATAATAAAATGAATAACCACCCTAAATGCCATCATAGACCTTATATCCAACAATAAATAAAGTTGGAGGCAGTGATACATGGCTGATCACTGAGGTGAGCTGCTGGGCCAGCTGAGAAAGGGGGAGAAGAGTCTGTATTGGCAAGAGGATGAGGATTATGAGAAAAATTCCCACAGTCATGGCTGGCTGGAGCTCTAGGGAGCTCACCCCATCAAGAAAAGCCACTGGGAAACTATCAGAAAAAGCAGCTAGACTCTCCAAGGGTAGAAAACTATCCATCGACATGGGCAGTATGTGGAAACTCAAGAGGAGGTATCATTCTGTGTTTCAGTGTGTGGGATGGCACTTCGGAACCCCTTTCCTTCAGAGGAACACCTCACCCAGTCTTGATATTAGAATGAGTACATCAGACTTGCCTTGAGTGGATGCACCATTTTGAGCTGACCCACTTTGGGACTTCTTGCTCTTTATGGAGACAGGATACATGGTTGGGGAGAAGGGAGGCTGAAGTCTGACTGGGAGGAATTGAGAGGAAGAAATGGAACTGGAACAAGGGGATATATGGATTAAGTAAGACTTCAACTAATAAACATTAAAAACTAAAATAAAATTGGTAATTCTATATTAAATATAAAACAACTATAATTTCATGTAAACTTTTTTATTAAAATATATTATGACTATGTGAAAGCATCATTTACCAGAACAAAAGTCTATATAACTTTTACAAAAGTCTGTACAGCTAGAATAGGCATTCTCAATAAAAGCTATGAAACTTCACATTAAAATGTACACTATTATTATTTGAATATATTTTATATACAACCCAAATAAAAAAAGAATTATGCAAAATTTAGAACTAGAAAAACAATTATTTTTATGTGCTCATTTATAACACTAGTTAATTACTTGGAGTCAGTCTTTCTTTTCTTGTAATATTTAGCATTTTTTATTTTCATTTACTCATGTTTGTGTATCATGTATGTGTGTGTGTTATATTGCATATATGAAATTACTAGCAGTTTTGTTCTTTCAAGGTTGTGTGACCTCACTCTTTATTGCATATTCTAAGTACATCTGTTTTCTTGCAAATATTGCAACTATAGCTTTCTTTAATGCTAATCAAAACAACTTTGTGATAACACCTGACACCTGTCAGATTGGCTAAAATAAAAGACACAGATGACAGCCTATGCTGGAGAGGTTGCAGAGCAAGGGGAACACTCCTTCATTGTTGGTGGGAGTGTAAGCTTGTTCAGCCACTCTGGAATGCAGTATGGCAGTTTCTCAGAAAACTGGGAATCAATCTCCCCAAGGATCCTGCAATACCACTTCTGGGTGTATACACTAAGGATGCACATTTGCACTCCAAAGGCATTATCTCCACTATGTTCATAGCAGCATTATTCATAATAGCAAGAACCTGAAAACAACCTAGATGCCCCACATCTGAAGAATGCATTAACAAATTGTGGTATATCTACACAATGGAGTACTACTCAGCAGTCAGAAAAGAATGATATCCTAAAATTTGCAGGCAATTGGATGGATTTGGAGAATATCCTCATGAGTGAGGTCTCACAAACCCAAAAAGATAAGCAAGGGATGTACTCACTCACTAGTGGACTCTAAACAAAAAAGCAAAAAGCAAAGCATGTCCTAGCTACAAACTACAAACACTTGGGATCTGAAAGACCTTGGATGGACACCTTGGGTCCCATTCCCTCCAGAGAACCACCTGACCTTTTCTTGATATTGGGGAGAGGAATGTGGATATGGCAGGAGTGGATGCCGAACTAAGCCATATTTGGATCTTGGGGCCTCCTGCCCTTTCTGGGAAGGAGACAAAGAGATGTGGATAAGAGAGAGTGACTGTAAGGAGTGAGAGGGGGAAGGGTGCTTGAGCAAGGATATACATGGATTAAAAAAATGACTATATTCATAATAAAAAAAATTACAAAAAAAAGACCAGAAGGAAGGACAGTTACCCAAAGTTTTTCTAATGCTGTTGACATCAAAATTCTCAGTACACATTATTCAGATTATGAGAGCACCATGGTGGGGGGGTACCAAACTCAATCAAAATAAAACTAAAAAGAAAGAGCAATGAAAATCACAACACAATGTAAACTAATGCATAATAATTTTAGAAAGATAGACATTTCTATAAAAACAGATGGTTAGGCAATATTTCTCCTGAAGATCTGTTCAACAAAGACCAAAACAAACAAAAATGGCAGAAAAAAAGTCATAGTGAGTTCTTCATATTAAAAGAATTAGATGTCAATAAGCAACAGATAGGAAATGCTACAAAGCTTTCATGTATCAATAAATATGAAGACTGCTATAGACTGCTATAATAGCATCAGCATGGTACATTCATTTCTTTTTGTAACTCATTTACTACAGCTAGATACACCTGCTACATGTATTTATCACTTCTTGTATGTGAATGGATGTAAGGCCATCTACTGGCACAAGAACAGCCCTTATAAACTCCCATCAAATGACAACAGCTTCTTAGATGAGACCCTTTTATATTTCTGCTAACGTTTAAGGTGCTTTGACTTTAAGCAAATCTTAAGCATGAAGTCCTATTCACTGGGTATTTATAGGTAAAATAGTAGATAATGTCTAGAAAAATACTATTTCTCTATAGTCCTTTGCTTTTTATGGTCCTTACAGTCTTTCTAAACTTTCTCCCACAAAAGTACAAATTTTCCTCTAGACTCTATGAGCTAGACAACTATTATTATTTTGGCTGCATTTACATTACAGTCATGTACACTAAAGTGCAGTTCTGCATTGTGAAGCTGGTACTAAATACAATTAGAAAGCTGGTAGTTACTGTCAAAACCAGCATGTCCCTATCTTACAACTGTGAATATTTTACCAGGCTAGCCCTTTCTTTAGATTGCAGAGTTCATAGCCACTTAATATTGTTGATGACTTTACTCCTCCATAAATTTTCAGAAATAATTTCAGAAATGTGAAAGACAACAGCTAGAGATTTTTAAATGTTACAGGATAAAGATTAAATCAAACAAATTAGTAGCTCTCAGATATACTAAAGATAAAAGCCTAGAGAAAGGAAATACATACAAGCTACCACCAAAAATAACAGGAAATATCAATCAGCAGTCACTAATATCCCTTATTATCAATGGATTCAATTCACCTAGAAAAAGACACACATTAACACAATGGATACAGAAACAGAAGCCATCCTTCTGCTGCATACAAGAAACACAACTCACACTTAAAGACAGACACAAGCTCAGAGTAAAGGGTTGGGAAAAGATTTTCCATTCAAATGGCCCTAAGAACCAAGAAGGTATTGCCATTCTACTATGTAACAAAGAAGACCTCAAATTAAAATTAAACAAAAGAGAGCAGTCTAGAATATCAGATAAGAGATCCATTCACAGTCAATCTAGGAGGGTCTGAGAGTGAAAGTTACACCTTTAATTCCAGCACAGGAGAAAAACTGAGAGGGTTGAACTATACCTTTAACCCCATAACTCCAGAGACAGAGATCCTTCTGTGTTTCTGTGAGTTCAAGGATAACTACCAAATAGTAGTAGCTCACACCTTTGATCTTAACCTGGATGTAAAACAACTTGATGAAGAAGATATTTAAGGCAGACACAGAAAGACAGATTCATTCTTTAGAAGCAAGGAGGAGAGACTCTACGGAAGCTGTAAAATAGCTGGGTGAGATTTGGCTATGGTTTATTTCCTCTTTCTGATATTTCAGATTTTTCCCTATATCTGGCTCTGAGTTTCACTTAATACAACCAGAATTTGTGCAACATTCCCAGGCTAGTTAAAGAGAGGAAAGATATATTATGAGAAGAGGGTTCTAAATCATGATAAAACACACACACACACACACACACACAGAGAGAGAGAGAGAGAGAGAGAGAGAGAGAGAGAGAGAGAGAGAGAGAGAGAGAGACAGGTGACCTGTATCTCTGAACTGTAGCTGGGGAACCTCCATGTGACTGAACTAGGCCCTCTGAATATGCATGATAGTGAATGGCATGAACAGCTTTTATGTCCTATGGCGGTGGGAACCGAACATATTCCTAGAGCACTAAGTGGCTTCTTGGAGTCCATACATTATTTCCGCATAGGAACAACTTGCTCAGCATTGATACTGGGTGTGGGACTTGATCCTACCTCAAGTGGATATGCCAGACTGCATTGACTCACTCTGGGAGTCCTAACCCTCTCTGAGGAATGAATGAGGGAATGGAGTGAGGAGAAGATGGGGGATGATGGGGAAATTTGGTGGCAAGGTAAAAAGTGGTGGTTATATTTAAAAAATATCTTTATATAATATTTATACATACACACAATGATTGCAATAAGATCACACTTTATAAATATATTAATTTGTTAAATAATGATTATTTTTCAATTATAGTTTAACATATGATCATCATATATTAAAGTTCGGTGCTCTTTAAAATTTTTTCACAGTACTTTTGGTAAAGTAGCTCTGGAAAATAGATACACCTTGCTAATAAAATTATATTGTTTTGAAAATCATATTGATAACTTAAGAGATCATTAACATTTCAATAAATCAAATATGTATATTGTTAATAAATAGTAGTACTTTTATGTTTTATCTTCTCATTTCTTTGTTCTAAACTGGAATCTAGTGATTTGCTTCTTTCATTACTGTGTAATAGATAGCCAGAGCCCACCAGATGTTACTCTATGGCATATACAAGGAAGCAGGTACATTGAAAAATGTTTGCTTGATTACCACCATATGTATATATATTACACTGCAGCATTTGTTATTTTTGATGATGATAGATGTTGGGAGAAAGAGATTCAGTTTTCCTCAAGGGTGTGGTTTCTGATAGATTCTTCATGCTTCAGGGAAGGAGGGAAAAAAATCCAATAATGTATGGGGCCACACAATTTAGACTTGATATATTAAAATAAAAGAAGACATAGAAGAGAAAAGTATGGGTCAGAATGAGTTCAGGAATTGGGCTAAAATGATCTAAATGTATTATATGGAATTATAAAAGAACTAAAAAAATCAATATAAATTTCATACAATAGTCCTAGATTAAAACCTTCACAAATGAAGAATATTACACTATTTACACATATTATCCAGAACACACATGTACATATATTTGCATAGACAAATATTTTCCTTCAAATGATATAATTTAATGCTTAATTCTGATCTGTTGCTCATTTCAAATATTTATTTATTTTTCTTCTTTGATTTTAAAAGTAAGACTCATTATTTATCTTTTTATGAAAAATAAAGAAATTTACATATAAAATATTTTAAGATCAAAACAGTTTAATACAATATGGTTCTCTGGACTATAATTTTGAGACAATATCATTTTTTGATTGACTGAATGATAAATTGTTCAATACAGGAGTGACTGAAAATATTTTTGTCAAGGAACACCATATAATACAACTCAGAAATGATATTTTAGCAATATCATTGGAGTCTTTTTAGCCCTCATTTCTTCTGTCACTCAATATGCAATATAGGCCATGGAGAAAAAAAGTTAGCAAAATGTGAAATATTTGGGTTTTGCTCCAAATATACTACAGCAAATGTGTTTCACTGATTTTTAATAATTCAAGTCACAGGAAAAAGGCCAATAATAGAAAAAGCATAAAAAATTTTTGTTAAAATAAATTAGTGTTTCATATCATAAAGTGGATTAAAGTTATAATAATAAGAAACCTTTACTGATGACATTTATGACAATAATGAATATAATACATGGTAAGGGTTTAAAATGTTATATGTTATCCTTGAATGCATTTTCATAAAGGCACAAGTTTCTCAGTAAGACAAGCATACATAACTTGTGATCCACGTAAACTTAATTTTCATATATTAAAATAAATTGCCTTTCAAATAAGGTGTCATCTTGTTTGTATTCAATTTTTTTTTTTCCTACTTAGTGACAAGGATAATTTCATCATGTGTTTGTCTGAAGTGTTGTATTATCAAGATAAACCTTTATACAAAGGTCGATGCTGACATGGAAATAAGGACCCAGAAATTCAGTAATGACTAGTGTTATATGTAATCTACTGTGTAAACTTGGCTGGGTTAAGACATGTTCAGATAACAAACAGAGCTTAATGTTTGGATGTATATGCCAATGTACTTGCTTCTAGAAGACACTGGTATTTGTTTAATGACCTGGGGGGAACAAACAAAAAACAACAAACAAGCAAACAAAAATGATGAAACAAACAAACAAACAAACAAAAAAAACCAGTGAAATAAGCCACCTTGGGAACTCGGGTCCTCCTGCCCTCTTTGGGAAGAAGATGAGGACTGGGAAGAAGAAGAGAGAGTGACTGGGAGGGGTGGGAGGGGGAAGAGAGTTTGAACAAGGGGATACATGGATATAAAAGGAGACTTTATACATAATAAAAAAGAAAAAGAAAAAAATTTATCCCTTCTACTGAAAGCAAGTATAACTCAACTTAAAAAGATTTTTATAGGAAAGTGAAAAGCAATTAGTTTTCTCTTTATTTCAGTTAGAAAATACATCAAAAACTATATTTCTTGATTCACAATCATTCATTTTTACTTGTCCCAGAAATACTATACTCACCTCATATTTAGTCCTCAGACACCAAGTCTCAGGTTGAGAGTTATACAATTGAAAATTGTAGTTTTCAGGCATTTTTTTCCAGGCTTAATTACATCAGCATTTTCTTTTTGTTGGATGTCATCTTGTAATGGGAAAAGTAGAACTTTTCATTTTGGTATGAACAAAGTTAGCTTCATGTTTTAAAAGCAATAGAGTGGGAGGGACTTGGAGTTACCGAAACCAGATATGCCAAACTGAACTGATCATCTTGGGATTTCTTGAACTCCCTGGGAAATGGATGGGGAATGGGCTGGGGAGGGGGAAGCTGAGGGAGGGCTGGAGGAAGAAAGGGAGGAAGAGCAGTGGTGAGTATGAAATAAAGCTTTTTAAATAAAAAGGATTACTTGAAAAAGAAAACAATACAGACTTTCTAAATTTCAGGAATAAAAAGAAAATCAAATATTGCCAGAAATAAAATTACATATTATTAGAAATAACATTTCTGATTTGATATAGAATTTACTTCACTTTGCTAATTTGATTCAATACTTGTGAGAATTTCATACACCAAAAAGAGCAATGACAGTTATTGACATAATTTTACAATACAATTTTGTAGATATTCAAATATCTGTTAATTTTATAGAGATAGATTATAAAAAGTCTCCAACAGCAAAGGAAGGGAAAATATTTTATAAAGTTTCAAGTTTTAAAATGGTCTTGAAATTTAAAAATTGGAAACTGATACAGATAATAATTGAAATGACAGGTTAAATACTAGAAAAATCTGCTTTGGACCACGGATTGTGGTTGTTGGCCATAGGATCACATTGTAGCATCATAGATGAGGAAAAGTAGTGAATTTATGTTAAGGGATAGAACGATCCCAGGTAAGCAAGTTGGTATTTCCAGATGGGTGTAGAGTAGTGTGAGCAAAGAGCAATTCCATTAGTTTACATTAACAACAGAGAGCTAGCTGAGCTAAGTCACTAGGGATAATCAGAAATTCTCTACATATTAATCATGTGCATACACCTTAATTATCATATAAAATATTGATGGGTCAGTGATTATTGCTTTGCTAAGTAACCTATAGAGCCCAGGTAAGAAAGTTGCATATTTTGGTTGGTTTGATGTCTAATAAGTACTTTAGTCTGGTTTTATTGAAACGGATATATTATTTTTCTGAATTCCTGTAGTCTCAATTCAGCATGATTAACATATAGGATAGCATCTTTTGCTCCCAAGAAGTTATTTATTAGCCTGTGCTTTGTGGAATATGTTATAGAGTAAAGCCCTTTATGTGTCTACCTAGGTTCAAAATAATACTTCTTCAAAATGGAGTCAGAAGCTGATTATGAAATGGAGTGTCTCAAGAAAACCTGCCATTAACATAATTTAAAGTAACTTAGGACATGGCACAGCTTAGTATAATAAAAAATGCTTCTATCGCCTCTGTGTCAGCTATTGTCTCCAGATTCTTGTCCTGTTCCAGTTTCTCTCAAGGGGGTTCTTTAGTTTCATGTTCCTGGATAGGTAGAATCGATATAGTGAAAATGGTAATCTTACCAAAGCAATCTACAGATTCAATGCACTGATCATCAAAATCCCAACATATTTTCTTTACTGACCTTGAAAGAACAATTCTCAATTTTATTTGGAATAACAGAAAATCCTGGATTGATTAAACAATTTTGCTCAACAAAAGAACCTCAGGAAGCATCATTATCCCAGAATTCAAATTATACTATAGAGCTACAGTAATAAAAACAGCTTGGTAGTAGCATAAAAACAGATATGTGGATGAATGAAATCAAATTGAAGACCCAGACAGTAACCCATACAACGATGAACACATAATTTTTGACAAAAAGGCCAAAATATTCTGTGGAAGAAATATACTATCTTCATCAATTTGTGTTGGCATAACTGGATGCTAGTGAGTAGAAAAATGAAAATAGATCCAAACCTATCACTTTTCACTAAATTTAAATCCAAGTGGATCAGAGACCTCAACTTATCCCAGCTACATTGAACTTGACAGAAATGAAAATCGGATATTCCCTCCAACACATTGGCACTGGTGATCACTTTTAAAATACAACACCAGTAGCACAAACACTAAGAACAAAAATCAGTAAGTGAGTCGTTCTGAAACAGAGAAGCTTCTATGAGGCCAAAGACACATTCAATAAGACAAAATGACAGCCTACTAGAATGAGAAAAGATTTTTACCAACCCTACAAGTGACAGAGGATTGATCTCTAAAATATGTAGAGACCTCAAAAATCTAGAGCCCAAAACCCTTAACAACAAAAATAAAAAATGAGATTCAGAACTAAAAAGAGACTTCTCAGCAGAAGAAGTAAAAATGGCTGAAAAGCACTTGAAAAAGTGCTCAACATCTTTAGTCTTCAGAGAAAGGCAAATAAAAACAATTTTAAGATACCACCTTACACCTGAAAGAATGGCTAAGATCCAAAACACAGATGACAACTTATGCTGGAGAGAATGTGGAGCAAGGGAACACTCCTCCATTGTTGCTGGGAGTGTAAACTTTTTAACCATTCTGGAATGCAGTATGGCACTTTCTCAGAAAACTGAAAATCAATCTCTCCAAGGATCCAGCAATACAACTCTTAGGCCTTTACCCTAAAGATGCACATTCACATCCCAAAAGCATTAACTCAACTTTGTTCATAGCTGCATTCTTTGTAATAGCAAGAACCTGGAAACAACCTAGATGCCCCTCAACTGAGGAATGTATTAACAAGCTGTGGCCCATCTACATAGTGGAGTACTACTTATCAGTAAGAAAAAATGATACTCTAAAATTTGCAGGCAAATGGATGGATATGGAGAATATCCTCCTGAGCGAGGTATCACAATCCCAGAAAGAGAAGCAAGGAATGTACTTACTCATTAATGAACTTAAAAATATATATATATAAAGAGAGAGATATGTCATTGTACACAAGAACTCAAGGCTAGAACACAGCTAAATGACACAAGGCCTCACTTCTGCATTGATGATTTCTGGCAGAAGGGTGGGTTAAAAAAAAAAAAAAGACATGTTTTCTTTAAGGGTCTGGCCACAAGCAGTTTAATTCTGCTTCAGTAAGCAAATAGGCAGCATTAATGGGCAGTTTTGTAAATGGGGAGATAAAAAGATATGGTATGATACCAACTCCAGGGGTAACTGTATCATCCGAAAATGACTGAGTGATTTGGAAATGCAGTCCCCTATAAAGAACAGAGTAAAGGACCAAACAAACCCTTTGCTCAGAGCAAACAGGAGACACACAAGCCTTCTAGTCACAAATGACTAGACCCTAACTAAGTGCGAACCACTGAAGTCATAGGCAGTTGTCAATGCAAGAATACATATAGCATAATATAGAGCAACAAGGCAATGCCAGAAGAAACTGATGATGGTACAACTACAAGTCCTGAACAGAGCACTGAAGAGGAATTAAAAAGAAACAACAGCAAAAACAGCTTTACGAAGATTATTGAAGCCTTCAAAAAAATATATAAAAAATTCCTTTACAAAAACAAAAAAATATACAAACAAAAACTTGGAAGAGATGAACAAAACCAAAAAAGCAAAACTAAAAAAATGAAAGAAAGATTCCAGTAACTGAAAAGTAAAATAGAAGCAATTAAAAATACACAAAATGAGGCAAAGGTGAAAATAGAAATCCTGAAGAATAGAGCTGGAACTATAGACACAAACATAACCAACAAAATCCAAGAGATGGAAGAAAGAATCTCTGGAGTGGAAGACTCATAGCAGAAATAGATACATAAGTCAAAGAAAACACTAATACCAAAAAGGCCATAAAACAAACATTCAGGAAATTAGGAACACAAGGAAAAGACCTAACATGAGAATAACAGGAATAGAAAAAGTGGAAGGATTCCAGCTAGAAGGCACAGATAATGTATTCAATAAAATCATAGAAGAAAACTTTCCCAACTTAAAGAATGAGATGTCTATAAAGATACAAGAAGCTTACAGAACACCAAATAGACTTGACACCCCATAAAGTCCTCTCTCCACATAATAATCAAGACATAAAACATACAGAACAAAGAAAACATTTTAAGACTTGAAGACAGAAAAAAGCCAACTTACCTATAAAGGCAGACTCATCAGAATAACTCCTGACTATTCTAAGGAAAAAATAAAAATAAGAAGGTCTTGGTCAGAAGTTGTACAGACACTAAAAGAGCAAGACTGCCAAGCTAGAATACTGTGCCCAGAAAAACTATCAGTCACCATAGATGGAGTAAAAAAGATATATCAAGACACTGTCAGACTGAAACAATACCTATCTACAAATACAGATCTTCAGAAAGCATTAGAGGGAAACCTGCAAACTAAGGATCCCAGATACACTCGTGAAACCACAAACAATCAATAAAGCCACAGAAGAACAACCCAGAGAAAGGAAATACATACAACCCAATACCCAAAATAACAGGAAATATCAATCAGTGGTCACTAATATCCCTTAATATCAATGGACTCAATCCATCTATGAAAAGACACATTCTAAAATCATGGATACAAAATCAGAAGACATCCTTCTGCAGCATACAAGAAACACACTTCAAGCTTAAAGACAGAAACATGCTCAGAGTAAAGGATTGGGAAATGATTATCCAAGCAAATGGTTCTATGAAACAAGCTGAGGTTGCCATCTTAATATCGAACAAAGTAGACTTCAAACTAAAATCAATTAAAAAGACAAGGATGCTGATCACTTATTCATCTCAGGAAAAATTGGTCACGAGGAGATTTTAACCCTGAATATTTATGCCCCTAATATAAGGGCACCTGTCTATGTAATGAAATGCCTTTTTTACAACATTTCTTCTTTTATTCTCTCATTTTTATTATTAATAAAGTCTCATTGTTTAATCCATGTATCCCCTTGTTCAAATGCCCTTTCCATCCCACCCCTATAAGTTACTCTTCTCCTCATCTCCTTATTTACTCCCCAGCAAGGACAGGAAGTCCCAAGGTCCCAAGGTGGCTTAGTTCAGCATCTACTCCAAGCAAATACACTTTCCTCATCCTCACATCAAGAATGGCTCAAGTGTTTCTCTGGAGGGAATGGGCTCCAAAGGGCCAGTTCAAGGTGCTTCACATCCCAAGCTGTTCAGTGTTTGTGGTTTACAGCTTGGACATGCTTTGATTTTTGTTTAAAGCCCACAAATGAGTGAATACATCCCCTGCTGATTTTTCTGGGATTGTGAAGTCTCGCTCAGGATAATAGTCTCCATATCCATCCATTTGCTTGCAAATTATAGAATATCATAGTAACTGCTGAGTGTTACTCTAGAGGGAGTAGGATCCAAGGTGTCACTTTAAGGCATTTCAGATCTAAGGTGTTCAGGGGTTGTGATTTGAAACTTGGGCATGCTTTGCTTTTTGCTTTTTTGTTTAGAGTCCAATGATGAGTGAGTACATCCCCTGCTTATCTTTTTTGTTTGAGATACCTCCCTCAGGAGGATATTCTCAAAATCCATCCATTTGTCTGCAAATTTTAGGATATCATTTTTTTTTTTACTGCTGAGTAGTACTGGAGTGTAGATGTAACACAGTTTGTTAATCCATTCTTCAGGTGAGGGGTATCTAAGTTGTTTCTAGGTTCTTACTATTATGAATAATGCTGCTATGAATATAGTTGAGCTAAGGCCTTTGGTATGAGAAAGTGCATCAATTTAGTTCTTGAAGTTTTAGCTAAAGCAATAAGAGAATGAAAGGAGATTAAGGGGATACAAATTGGAAAAGAAGTGAAACTACCTCTGCTGATGATAGGATTGAATACATAAGTGATCCACACAATTCTTATAGGGAACTTATACAGCTGTTAAAGAACTTCAGCAATGTAGCAGGATACAAGATTAACTAAAAGAAATCAGTAGCCCTCCTATACATTAAAGATAAAAGGGCTGAGAAAAAAATAAGTGAAACATCACTCTGTTTAATAGCCGCAAATAACATTAATTACCTTGGAATAACTATTACCATAGAGGAAACAGATCTATTTGACAAAATCTTTAAGTCATTGAAGAAGAAATCAGAAAATGGAAAGATCTCCCATGTTCCTGGATAGGTAGAATCAACATAGTAAAAATGTCAATTCTACCAAAAGCAATCTACAGATCAAGGCACTTCCCATTAAAATCCAAACATATTTTTTAAAGAGCAATACTTTTTGAAATAACAAAACTTAATTTCATTTGGAATAACAGGAAAGCCAGAATTGCCAAAAAAATTTCATGCAAGTATAGAACCTCAGGAGGCATCACTATTGCTGACTTCAAGTTATACTATAGAGCTACAGTAATAACAACAGCCTGGTAATGGTATGAAAGCAGATTTGTGAGTTAATCAAATTGAATTGAAGATCCTGACATAAGCTCAAAACCTATGAACACCTGATCTTTGACAAGGAGGCCCAAAATATTCAATGGAAAAAAGATAGTATATTTGACAAAGGGTGTTGGCACACCTGGTTGGTAGTAAGTAGAAAAATGCCAATAGATGCAAGCCTATCACCATATAAAAAATCTCAAATCCAAGTTGATCAAAGACCTCAACATAAACCCAACCACAGTCAACCTGATAGACAAGAAAATGGGAAATATCCTCCAACGCACTGGCACAGGTGACCACTCCATAAATGAAATACCAGTGGTACAAACACTAACAAGAACAATCAATAAGTGGGACTTCTGAAACTGAGAAACTTATGTAAAGCCTGGGACACATTCAGTAATGTAAAATGACA
Source organism: Sigmodon hispidus (assembly GCA_004025045.1). NCBI lineage: Eukaryota > Metazoa > Chordata > Mammalia > Rodentia > Cricetidae > Sigmodon > Sigmodon hispidus. The sequence continues at coordinate 18,409 of PVIH01023864.1, forward strand.
GTGTACAGAATGGGAAAAGATTTTTATCAACCCTACAAGTGACAGAGGACTGATCTCTAATATATAGAGAGAACTCAAAACACTGTAGCCCAAAACCTTGAATAACCCAATCAAAAAATGTGGTTCAGAACTAAAAAGGAAATTCTCAGCAGAGGAATTACCAATGGTGAAAGGCAATTGAAAAAGTGCTCAACATCTTTAGCCATTAGAGAAATGTAAATCAAAACAACTTTGAGATATCACTTTACACCTGTCGGATTGTCTAAGATAAAAGACACAGTTGACAGCCTATTCTGGAGAGATTGCAGAGAAAAAGGGAACTATGCAGTATGTCAATTTCTCAGAATACTGGGAATCAATCTCCCAAAGGATCCAGCAATACCAATACTGGGCATATACACAAAAGATGTACTTTCATGCTCAACTATGTTCATAGCAGCATTACTCGTAATAGCAAGAACCTGGAAATAACCTAGATCCCCTAACTGAAGAATGGATTAATAATCTATGGTACATTTACATAATGGAGTACTACTCAGTGTGAGGAAAAATGATATCCTAAAATTTGCAGGTAAATGGATTGATTTGAAGAATATCCTCCTGAGCAAGGTCTTACAAACTCAGAAAGATGAACAGGGGATATACTCACTCATTTAGTAGACTTAAAAAAAAAAAACTTAGCATGCCTAAGTGCAAATCACAACCACTGAAAAACTTTGGATTGGCAACACCTTGGACTGGCACCTTGGATCCCATTCCCTCCACAGGAATACCTGACTCAGTCTTTTTGTGGGGATGGGGAAAGCAGATCTACCTGGAGTGGATGTTGAACTGAGCCAACTTGGGACTTTGTACCTCCTGCCCTTGCTGGGGAGGAGATGAACTGATGGAGAGAATAGTGAGTGACTGGGAAGGGCGGGGGGAGGGGGGGTTGAAGGGAACCTTAACAAGTGGATAAATGGATTAAAAATGCCATTTTTTCTTAATTAAAAAATGTGTGGGAGTGTTTGGTTTGCATATATATACATATATGACACATGTGTCCTCCACAAGAAGAAGTCAGAAGAGGGCATTTGATCCCCTGAACTGCAATTACAAATGTAACTTGTGAGCTGCCATGTGAGTCCAGGGAATCAAACTCAGGTCCTTTGGAATAACAGTCAGTATTCTGAACCAATAGGCCATCTCTACAGGCCCAAGTCCTGACATTTAGTAGGTCAGTCATCTTAATATGTTTTCCAATGAGTATTGGCTTCAACTGTTTTTTAGATGAATGTTCAATCACTAGGCTTCAAATATTTAAAAGAGGAAAATACCATGGTTTGTTAGACCACTAAGGAAATATGAGTCTATCGAAAATATTTTGAGAGAGAAAAGTATGCCATGTGCACAAGTAATGATGACACAGTCACAGAGAGAAAACAAATACCAAGAATGCCAGGGACCTCCTCCCCATGTCCTCCAAGAAGAATTTGCCATCAAGTTTAATCCTTAAAAAAATGTTGGGATGAGGAAACTGGATCGGTCAGGAATGGATGCTGAACTGAGCAATATTGGGTCCTCGGGACCTCCTGCTCATGCTGGGTAAGAGATGGGGATATGCAGAGAAGAGAGAGTGACTGGAGGGGATGAGAGCAGGAAGGGACCTTCTATAAGGATATAAATGGATAGAAAATGTGACTTTATTCATCACAAAAAAGAATAAATAAATAAATAAATTAGTTTTTTTTTTTTAAATCTACATTTTTTAGATTCAAGTCTATCACCATGCACAAAATTCAAATCCAAGTGGATCAAAGACCACAACTTAAACTCAGTCACACTGATTCTGATAGAAAAGAAAATGAGAAATACCCTCCAATGCATTGGCACAGGTGACCACTTCGTAAACCTTACACCAGTAGCACAGACACTAAGGACAACAATCAATAAGTGGGACCTCCTGAAACTGAGAAGCTTTTGTAAATTCAAGGACACAGTCAATAAGACAAAATGACAGCCTACATAATGGGAAAAGACTGTCACCAACCATACAATTGACAGAGGACTGATCTCTAATATATAGAGAACTCAAGAAACTAAAGCTCAAAACCTTGAATAACCCAATCAAAAAATCAGGCTCAGAACTAAAAAGGGACTTTTCAGCAGAAAGATTACAAATGGGTGAAAGGCACTTGAAAAAGTGTTCAACATCTTTAGCCATCATAGAAATGCAAATCAAAACAAATTTGAGATACCATCTTATGCTTGTCAGATTGGCTAAGACAGAAGACACAGATGATAGCCTATGCTGGAGAGGTTGTGGAGCAAGGGAAGCTTCTGCATTGTTGGTGGGAGTGTAAGCTAGTTCAGCCACTCTGAAATGCAGTGTGGCAATTTCTCAAAAAGGCTAGAGAGGATGCAGAGCAAGGGGAACACTCCTCCATTGTTGGTGGGAGCGTAAGCTTGTTCAGTCACTTTGGAACGCAGTATGGCGGTTTCTCAGAAAACTGAGAATCAATCTCCCTAAGGACCCAGCAATACCACTTCTGGATGTATACCCTAAAGATGCACAGTCACACTCCAAAGGCATCAGCTCAACTATGTTCATAGCAGCATTATTTGTGATAGCGAGAACCTGGAAACAATCTAGATGTCCCTCAACTGAAGAATGGATTAACAACTGTGGTACATCTACACAATGGAGTACTACTCAGCAGTAAGAAAAAATGATATCCTTAAATTTGCAGGCAAATGGATGGATTTGGAGAATGTCCTACTGAGTGAGGTATCTCATAAACTCAGAAAGATAAGCAGGGGATGTACTCACTCATTAGTGGACTCTAAACAAACAAACAAACAAGAAAACAGCAAAGCATGCCCAAGCTGCAAACCACAACAACTGAACAGCTTGGGATAAGAAACACCCTGGACTGACACCTTGGATCCACTCCCCCTAGAGAAACACCCGACTCACTCTTGAGGGAGGGGGGAGAAAACTGCATCTTCCACGAGTGGAGACCTAACTTAGCAATATTGGGGCAGTGGGACCATGGGACTGCCTGCAGCCTGTCCAGGAATGGGATGGGGATTTGTGGAGAAGAAAGAATGACCTGATGTGGTGGGAGGTTGAAGGGACCTTGAATAATGATATACAAGATTAAAAAAAAAAACTGGGTATCAATCTCCCCAAGGATCCAGCAATACCAATACTACACATTTACCCTAAAGATGTACATGCGCACTCCAAAGAGCTCTATATGTTCATAGCAGCATTCTTTATAATAGCAAGAACCTGAAAATAACCTAGATGCTCCTCAATTTAAGAAGGGATTAACAAACTCTGGTACATTTACACAATGGAGTACTCCTCAGCAGTGAGGAAAAATGATATTCTAAAATTTGCCAGCAAATGGATGGATTTGGAGAATATCCTCCTGATCAAGGTCTCACAAACCCAGAAAGTAAACAGAGGATTTACTCACTCATTGGTGGACTTTAAACAAAAAGATCTTAGCATGTCCAAGGTGCAAACCACAACCATTGAACAGCTTGGGATCTGAAACTCCTTGGACTGTCATCTTCGATCCCTTTCCCTCCAGAGAAACACCTGACTCAGTCTTGATGTTGGGGTAAGTAAAGCAGATCTGCCTGGAGTGGATGTTGAACTAACCTTGAGACCTCCTCCATTTGCTGGGGAGGAGATGAACTGATGGAGATAAGTGTGAGTGACTGTGGGGGAGGGAGTTGGAAGGGAGCATGAACAAGGTGATACATGTATAAATATATGTATATATATAAAACTTTTGTACAATAAAAAATCTCCACTTGTGAAGTATATTTATCAAATTTTTAGGATAAAATGAAAAGATACTATTTTATATCAATACATATGTATGTTTCACTATGACATTACCTATAAGCAAGGAGATAACATTTGTTTTTAGTCTTCCAAGTCAGGTTTTAGGGCTATGTGCTTTAAGTTTCCATGTATTAATAGTTCCAAAACTTGTGAATTACACAAACTGATACTAGTTTTTTTTGTGTGATCCAGAACAAGTGTGGGTTGAGTCTAATAATTTTCTGTGAATGATTATAAACCACAGTTGCTATGTGATACAACAGGTTCTTCAAGCTGCAATGGCAGAAGGAGATGTTGTTTAGAGATTTCATTTATGGCTAGTCAGGTTCTGTCTGAATTGTAAAGGTTTGTTATCCTCTGAGAGAAATATTCTCTTTGTGAGTCAGCCTTAGGCCACAGAAACTGCACATTCGTTATGAGCCACAAAATCACCAAGCAACCTTAACTGCCCATCACAAACTGAGTGTTATCTGACACAGTAGGCCGTAAAGATGAGCTCAAAGCAAAATGTTATAAACTAATCCTTTATGACAAGTACTAGTAATTTATTAGCCCCTGAGTGTATAGGTAGTTTACATTATTCAAGTATTGTCAATATTACAGCACCATAATTAAGTATAAAGGGAAAAATAAAGGTAACTCAAGAAATTTCAACCCCTATAGAGAAGAAAGCTATGTACTTCTAGTTTTATATGTAATTATGCTGTGAGGATATCATAATCCTCTAGTTTTCTGTTTGGATAATTAGCACATTTTAATATGCTTGGCACATAAGTACCAAAAAGTAAACCTAGTTGTATGTCAACACAGAGATAAGGATATCACTTATTGAACTGTGATATATATATGTTAAATAAGAGAAGGTACACATCATGTTTCTTTCAAATCAAAGCAGAACACAAAATAGAAAACTTACTTTTCTTGTATTTTTTTCTAGATTGAGACATAAACCTTTCCTGCTTTTAGTGATTCTGTTCATTATTTTCACAATCCTACAAAGTCAGATGAAATTTTCCTCTCTGGGAAAAAGATCACTAATTTTTGTTACCTGATCATTAAGCATCTCACTCTTATACTGCAGTTTTCTTTTTATTAAATTAATATTTTTATTGTCACATGGTGCTCTAACACATAACAAAAGCAGATTGCTTATGTAATTAGACAAAGATGTTTAATAAACACAGAGTAGTGGTCCTTTGTGCTCTAAGGAAAAATGTTATAGAGTGTTGATGTTTCCTGACAAAGTTTACACTTTTTTTTCTTGCCTTCAGTATATATACACCCAAACATGTATAAATTATGTGTTATATATAATCAACGTTTAACATATATTCAGAAGTATAATACTGGTAATAGTCAGTACCAAGCTGATATTCTGAGATATAAAATAATTTTCTGCCTTTGGTGTCATTAACAATAATGGCAAGAGTTTTGTGGCCAGTATCTGTTTCCATTTTTACTAATAAGAGTTGCAATCCTAAAATTTGCAGGCAAATGGATGGACTTGGAGAATATCCTCCTGAGCGAGGTATCACAAACTCAGAAAGATAAGCAGACGATGTACTCACTCATTAGTGATCTCTAAACAAACAAACAAGGTAAAAACCAAGCATGCCCAAGCTGCAAACCACAACCACTGAACAGCTTGGGATCAGAAACATCCTGGACTGACT